>CAUYON010157452.1:0-28256 GCA_963573935.1 Arctocebus calabarensis
TACAATGTGCTGGTTTTATATACAATTGGAAATATTTTCATCAAACTGGTTAACATAGCCTTCATGGCATTTTCTTAGTTATTGTGTTAAGACATTTATATTCTGCATTTAGTAAGTTTCACCTGTACCCTTCTAAGATGCACCGTAGGTGTGGCCCCACCAATTACCATCCTTCCACCCAGCCTCCCCCCTCCCCTCCCTTGCCCCTTTCACCATAATCTTGTGCTATAATTGGGTTATAGTCTTCATATGAAAGCTATAAATTAGTTTCATAGTAGGGCTGAGTACGTTGGACGCTTTTTCTTCCATTCTTGAGATACTTTGCTAGGAAGAATTTTGGTTTCTATTTAATTTAATTCTGCTCTGGTCTTTATTATTTATTTCCTTCTACTAATTCGGTGTTTGATTTGTTCTTGCCTTCTAATTCCTTTAACTGCATCATTAGAATGTTTATTTGAAATCTTTCTCCTTTTTGATAAAGATATTTAGAGTTATAAACTTTCCTCTTAGCACTGCTTTAACTGTATCATATAGAGTTTGGTATGCCCTGTTCCCATTTTCATTTGTTTCAAGAAACTTTTTTATTTCCTCCTCAATTCCTTCATTAACCTAATCCTCACTCAGGAGCATGTTATTTAATTTCCAAGTGTTGATGTGGTTTCCACAGTTCTCTTGCTATAGGTTTTTAGTTACATTGCATGGTGTATGTGAAGATGATAAGAATTTGACATTTTTTAAATTTGGAGAAACTTGTTTTGTATCCTAACAAATTGTCTGTCTTGGGAATGTTTCATGTGCTAGTGAGTATGTGTATTCCATGGCTTTTGGTTGAAATGTTCTGCAAACTACTGTTAGATCCATTTGGTCTAATAAGCAGTTTAAATCCAATGTTTCCTTTTAATTTTCTACATATATGATCTGCGTAATGCTGAAAGTGGGTGAAGATGTCAATTGGGTAAAGGGCTTTGGCTTTCCTTCTGGTGGACACAGTAGTAGTGTAGCTGCCATGTAGCTTCTTCAACTATAATCCATTTCAGGAGTGTCTGTGAATGCTTCATTGGCCCTAGATGCAGGAATTTGTGGGAGTGGTGGCATGACTTTTCTGCATGTAGGACTCAAGTCTTGTTCTCAGGCCATGGAGGCACACATGCAGCATGTCCTTTGGTTAGTGGTGACCTTATCAGGAATTGAGCTGCTGGGCCAGTTCTTAGGCCAAGCAAGGGCAAGTGTGTGACAGCTTGAGAGTAAGTTCAATGGAGGAAGGGACTACGCTGGTACTCAAGTGAGGGTGCACGCAAAGCAAGTCTTCCAGCCCGAGGTAAGCTTCTCCACAGTGTAGAATCACCGGTTCTTTGGCAGGCAAGGTGGGTTCAGGCACCATAGTCACAGTTCATTCTGCTGTACCTAGGCTGTGAGTAGCTGGGATTATGGTGCTACAGCCACCAGTATGAAAATGATGAAATGATGGCGGAGTGTCAGGCATGGAGAAACACAGAGTGTACTGGCCCTAGAACAGGGTACACTTTAGCAGTGACTCGAGTTTAAAGATGGCACCATGAAGTAGCAGCTTGGCTACACAATGCGGGCTCCTGCTCTGTAGCAATGCAAGTGTGTAAACTCCAGAACCCTCCTCAAACTGGGCTCAGGGTTTATAAAGACTACAGAATTCTGTAGCAAGGACTATAGGTGTCTGGGTTGGTAATGGCCTTCTACTTACCTTTTTCCCACAAGGGCAAGTTCTTTTGGCTCTGAGCGGATCCCACCGGGGGAGATAGGGTGACAGAGGCAGAGTTCTTTGCTCCCCTCTCTATTCTGCCATTGGAGTCCCATGTTCCATAGGGACTCTGCCACTCCTTAGCTGCACTCCAGCACTTTCCTTCAGACACTGTAGTTGAAATGTAGTTGTTTATTTGTTGTTTTGGTCTCTTTTCTGTGTGTGGGATGAGTACCAAGCATCTCTACTCCGTGATCTTGCTGATATCCTTTATTTCTTCTTTCTAGTATACTGACTTCTCCACCAAAGAATTCCTTAAATCTCTTATGACTTCTGAGGAAGTTCTTATTTCAGAAAACCCAAATGTTGCAGGTAACGGAGAGGCTGCTTTCTAAATGAAATGTTCACCAAAGAGTAAACTGGTCCCAAGTTTTGAAAATTTCCAGTCATCCTAATAGCAAGTCTAAGGACACTATTTATAAAGCTTTAGTGTGGGGGATAAATAATTAACTAGCTATCTATAATTAACAGGAGAGAGGTAGTACCAAGAAATAGTGACATTTTGTCATAAAAAACACATACTACTCATTAAAAGAATAAAATAATAAGAATTAGGAAATCATCTTTGAAATAGGAAATGAAGGGGAGAATAAAATGGAGACTGCTTTGTATGCAGAAAGGAGGATATTTTCTCCACTTTCTTTTTTTCAAATGTCCAGCTTTACTTGCCCCTTAAGATCCCAATTTAACCATCACATTTCAGGGAATTTTTTTTTGACATCCATGCATTGAGGTCCTCCATGCATTAGGTTAAACCAAATGAAATGGTGGTTTACAAAAATGGTCAAATAGTGGCAATAAAATATGTCCAACCTAATACTTCTACCATTGTACAACTTATCACACTAGATTCTAATGGATCTATTTACTTGTCAGTATTCACTATTTCACTGCGATCTCTGTGATTTGTCATTCTGTGCCTGAGCTTTAATACTTACTATATATTTATTGAATGAGTGAATGAACAAATAAACAGCAGAGTCTTCTTAAGGGTAAAAAATGGCACAAGTTTTTTTTGTATTTATTTTATTTTTTATTAAGTCATATACACATAGATCATGAATACATTTATGCATATGTGGGGTACAATGTGTTGATTTTCTTTTTTTTTTAAATTTTTATTTATTTATTTATTATTATTATTTTTAATAATTTTATTGAATCATAATTATGTACATTGGTGCAATACAATCTGACGTAGTTACGTCAAACCAATCAACATAGCTTTTGCCTCATTTACTTGATTATTGTGTTAAGACATAAGACATTTATGTTCTACACATGAAAGATTTGATTTGTACCCTCCCATTATGCTCCATAGGTGTGGTCCCATCTTTTACCCTCCCTCTATCAAACCTCTCCCCTCACCTCCCTTCCTACTCCATTTCTCTCCTTCATCCTGGGCTGTAGTTCTGTTCTATCTTTCATAAGAAACTGTGAGTAAATATAAGTTGGTTTCATAGAGGTACTGAGTACAAGTATTTTTCATTAAAATATTAATTTAGAAATAAATGCTTCTAGAGAATTTCCAAATTTCAGTATTATATTAAACCATTTCAGATAGCAAAACTCTAAGCCACTTCTTGAAGCATTAACCACAGGAAGATCACTTGTGGTCCTGTGAATAGGAAGTATTGACTTAATTGGGTAAAGGGAAACAAAGAATTTGGATGAAAATCAGTCACACTTAACAGAGGATGGTCAATAAGGAATAGTTATTATCCAGAATGGGAATCTAGTACTTACAATAGATGGGTCTCTGTCAAGTACAGAGAATATCGAAATACTAGGTCTTATCAATAATAGTCACATACCTATGGAGATATTTCCTGGGATAGATTAGTGTAGTGATATTTGTTTAATTTTTTAAATTATCCTTAATTAAGTCTAGATCAATGCATCTCAACCTTTAAAGTATATGTGAATCACCTGTTAAAATGCAGATTATGATTTAGTATGTCTGTCAAGATTCTGCATATTTAAGAAGCTCTCATGCGATGCCCATGCAGTTGGTCTCTGCATGGCAGAGAAATAGACAATACACTTACAGAAGAAGAAAAAGAGGGCTCCTTTCTCTCTATTTCTTTAGTGTCTAATAATTATTCAGATTCAAGTTGTACAAAATTTTGTTGATCACCTATTAAGAATATACAAGCTGGGTTTTACACAAGAGCTTTAATTTATGTATTACATTTTATTAGTACATATAAGGAGTGTTAATTACTTTTGCTTTTTCTATTTAAAAGTGAAATCATAGTCTGGCCTTTGTATTGTTTAATCTTTCCCCTCACTCATTTGCTTGGGACATCTATATTCAGTTCTTCGTATACTATAGGCACTATGGCAACCATTGGTTTGAAATTGTATCCAGACCCAAAGGTTTATAATGAATAGAGGTTGAAACTATGGAGGTGATTTGTAAATACAGTAAATAAACTTGGACTTTGAAATTGCTCAGAGTTCATCAGTTTTGGGGAGAGTGGAATATGAGTTAAGTGGAGTTGGTCAAAAATCCATGCAAGTTATCAGGCCTTTATCAAATTCAAAACATACAAAAATCTTCTTCCATTCTAAAGGTTGTTTGCTTTGTTTGTGGTACCCTTAGCTGTGCAAAACCTTTTTAGCTTGATCAAATCCCAGTAATTTATTTTTTGTATTGTTGCAATTGCCATGGGAGATCTTCCTCATGAAATTTTTTCCAGGCAGTGCCTGTGGTTCAAAGGAGTAGGGAGCTGGCCCCATATGCCAGAGGTGGCGGGTTCAAACCCAGCCCCAGCCAAAAACTGCAAAAAAATAAAAATAAATAAAAAGTTTGGAGACTCCTTGAAACATTAACCATAGGAAGATCACATGTGGTCCTTTGAATAGGAAGTATTGACTTAATTGGGTAAAGGTAAACAAAGAATTTGGATGAAAATCAGTCACGCTTAACAGAGGATGGCCAATAAGGAATAGTTATTATCCAGAATGGGAATCTAGTACTTACAATAGATGGGCCTCTGTTAAGTACACAGAATATCGAAATACTAGATCTTATCAATAATAGTCACATAACTATGGAGATATTTCCTGGGATAGATCAGTGCAGTGATTTTTAATTTTTTAATTATCCTTAATTAAGTCTAAATCAATGCATCTCAACCTTTAAAGTATATGGCAGAAGGAGGGAATGAGGCAGGATTTTACCTAATGTGCATGTTGTGAGGGTATACAATACACTCTGAGTGAAGAGCTCTTTTACAACTAGAACTTTACCCTGGAAGTGAGAACAATGTAATTTAAAAATTTGTACCCTCATAAAAAGAAAAAAAGTAAGGAAGTAAAACAGAAAAAAAAAGAAAAAAGGTAAAAAAGAAAAAAAGAATCCATGCTATATGAGTAACAAATTGCAAACTGAGTACAGAGGTACAGTACTCAACATTGTTGGAAATCAGTGGCGCTTAAATCAGAATTACTTGGTTGTATATGTAATGACATGGAAAATCATTATTGTGCTGGATAGTATTAGGCCTCATGGATAAAGTCACTTACCCTAGTGACAGTAATGATTCCTTATGGGTTTAGTTCAGATAATAAGTGATCTGAGGGAAGCAATCTAGTACTCTGTTCTACAAGGAGTGAACTGATACCATGGCGACTATTTGGAAAGACGTTTGGTCTCAAAGTGCTGCAAAGTAGCTTAAGGAGACATTTTTCAAACCAATTGGCCTTAAAATTCTACGTATTTGAGATCCAATCATTTATGTTACTGAAAGGGTTAAAATCTGCTTCCAAACTTATAAAAGATCCCCTGTGTATAGCTTCTATTAATTCTTAAAAACTGTCATCCTCTTAAATTGGTTATCAGTCTAGATTGGGGCAGGACAATTGAACAGTCAATGCTTGAACTACCCAATGAAGCCCATTTTGATTAGAACTGCAGAGGATCCTAGCAGGGTGTGATCTCCAGCAGTCTCCCTCTGTAGTTTCCTTAGCAGCTAAGCAGCTCTTTATTCTCTCTGTATATGAGTTTGCTTAGGCCGCATCTAACCCAATAAATGCAAACATTTTTATACTTTTTCTTTTACTATTACCAGAAAGAGAAATTTTAATAAAAGAAAATAAGAAGAATTGGTTAACAACATACAAACTAAACTATAAACTATATAGTAAATTTATCATGGATAAAATTTAAGTTCCAATGATAAAATAAGAAAAACTTTGGCAAGACACAATATAAAAGCTAAAACCTTAATATATAAAGAGAACTTAGAAAGCAGTAAGTAAAAAGTAAGCATTCCAAGAGATAAACAAATGAATAATGTGATTTGACAAATAAAAATTATAAAGTGTGGGTAGCACCCGTAGCTCAGCGGATCAGACGCCGGTCACATACATTGAGGCTGGTGGGTTTGAACCCGGCCCATGCCAGCTAAAACAACAATGACAACTACAACCAAAAAATAAAAATAGCTGGGCATTGTGGTGGGTGCCTGTCATCCCAGCTACTTGAGAGGCTGAGGCAAGGAATTGCTTGAGTCCAAGAGTTTGAGGTTGCTGTGAGCTGTGACACCATAGCACTCTACCCAGGGTGACAGCTTGAGACTCTGTCTCAAAAAAACCCAAATAATAAAGTGTAAGTAGCCAAAAATGTGAGAAATGTTCAACCCAATAGATAATCACTGAAAAGCAATTTAAAACACTAAAGAGTTACTACTTTTTCACATCAAAGTGACCAAAAATTGATAATAGACTGTTTTGGCAATGTTGTGGCAGCGGGGTGAGGTAAACAACTACCTTTTCACATATTCTAAGTATGATTTTAAATTGATACAATCTTTCTAGAGGGAAATTCAGCATTTGTTAATAAGCACTGTAGATTGTGGTAATTCTTTGACTCAATAATAATACTGGCTGAAATTAATTCTCAGGAAATAATCAGCAATGTGTACAAGTAATGGATCACATGAATGCAAATGTCAGTATTATCAATAATAGTAAAAATAGGGGATAAACTAGCTGCTAAACCATAGAAGATTTAATAAATATATCATGGTATATTCACATGGTAGAATTCTATTCAGCCATTAAAATAGTCCTTTAGAATTAATGACATTGATCATCATTTGTGAAAGTTATTAAAAGCTTTCATGATCCATTCTCAAATAAAATGGAAAATTGTTAAAGTTTTTTTTTAATTTGAGATATTTGTCTGCATAAGTGCACAGATATTAAGTGTATAGTTTAATAATTTTGACACTTGTATACGTACATGTAACTACTACTCAGCCGAGATACAAAACATTTACATAATCTGAGAAAATTCCATTATATCCCTTCCAAATCAATTCCCACCACCTAGGGGTAACTGTGTTCTGATATCTACCATGACAGATTAGTATTTTTGTTATTGTATATAGAATTTAATGTACATGAATATCCATGGTAGTTATTCTTCTGTGCCTGGCTTTTTCTAATTCTCTTTTTTTTTTTTGACACAGAGTCTCATACTGCCCAGGTTAAAATGCCATGGTGTCAGCCTAGCTCACAGCAACTTCAGATTCCTAGGCTCAAGAGATCTTCCTGCATCACCCTCCCCAGTAGCTGGGACTATGCCTGCCACAATGCCTGGCTATTTTTTTTTTTTATTTTTTAGTGGAGATGACATCTCGCTCTTGCTCACAACTGGTCTTGATTTCAAACCACCTTGATCTCCCAGAGTGCTAGGTTTATAGGCATGAGCCATATTTTTGAGATTTATCCATGTTGCAGCATATGCTAGCAGTTCATTTCATTTTATTAATGAGTAGTATTTTACTGGATGAGCATAACACAAATCATTTTTCATTCTATTGCTGATGAATTTTTGTGTTGTCATTTTTTGATATTGTGAATAAGGCTGCTATAAATATTTTTGTTCATGTCTTTTTGTAGGTATATTTTTATCTCTTCATAAACACCATAATGGAAGTGCTGAGTCATAGGAAAGATACATGTAACTTTATCATAAATGTCCACCAAACTTTTCAAAGTAGTTGTAAATTTTTACCCTTCTCCCAGCAACATAGGGGCATTCCAATTGTGCCACATTCTTGCCCACATTTAGTGTTGTATCTCTCAGGAGTAAGATGACATCTCATCATGGTTTTAATTTTCATTTGCTCCTGGCTTATTGATGTTGAGTGCCTCTAAGTCTTTCTTGGTCATTCATATTTCTTTTGTTAAGTGTCTGTTCAAGTCTTTTGTCCACTTTTATTGTGTTATTTGCTTTTTTCTTAATTGTAGAAGCTTTCTACATTCTGGGTATAAGTCCTTTATTCAATATATGTACCAGAGAAATTTTTCTCTCATTCTGGGCCAGTGGTCCTCAATCTTCCTAATGCCGCAACCCTTTAATACAGTTCCTCATGTTGTGATGACCCCCAACTATAAAATTATTTTCGTTGCTACTTCATAACTGTACTTGTCCTACTATTATGAATCATAATGTAAATATATGATATGGAGAATGTATTTTCATTGTTACAAAGGGGTCGTGATCCACAGGTTGAGAACTGCTGCTCTATGGCCTTGAAATTTTTTTAATGGCATATTTTGATGGGCATACAATTTTAATTTAATAAGACATACACAATCAGCTTTTTTTCCTTAAAATGTCCATGTTTTGCATTTAACACTAATCTACTGTAGCATCCCCCTGACATAAGCAGTTCCCTCATCCAACTAGCAGCCCAGCTACCTTATTTCCATGAAGGCATACTGGCCTTTGCTATACTGCATTGCAGAGGAAATGGTTAAAGATATATAATTTTAGTTTTCATTCAAGCCTACTTGGATAAAAATCTACATTTTAAGAAGAACCTAGCTGATTGGTAAGCACTAGGAATGCTTAGGAATACTTAATGCTTGAGGAATACTTATCTATTCAAAAGTCCAACATTTCACCATTAGCTTATAACCTTTTTGTGAGTTTACTTTCCTTTCAACATGATAAAGGGATAAACTAAGTCCACAGTGCTCAAATAACTCTGTATCCTGCAAGATTTTCAAAAGAAGGGCAAAAAATTTATGTCAGCTTGTGGATGAGTGGATTTTCGTGTTCATTTGTTCTTAAGTCATCCATATTTATTTCAACTCCAGATATTCTTCTGTAGCCAGGGAGCCAATGTAGAACAGATAAATCAGTTTATATATTTTAGAAAACCTGTTTCCTTGCCTCTCCTGAGGGACCAGTGAGCCAAGCAATGCCCTTTTCCCACCATCTGGTTAGCTCCCCTGCTTAATTCATTTTATCCCTGCTCTGAAAATTCTCCACTTTTAAAACTCATAATCTGGGCAATTGCTTTCTTTCCTTCTGTGTTCTGGGTTATTCTTAGAAGGACTTACTGAAAAATATATGGGGTTTGTCCATTAGTTTGCCCAAATATCTTTAAGACGTGTCAGCACAGACAAATAACTATCTTATGTAACACCACAGCCTGCATAGAGAAAAGGACTCTAATTGTACCTTATTAAACTCCACGGTCATCTGCAGTTGATGACATAAAAATGGATAGTGCTATGTGAGGTAGCTGTTCTACTAGACTGTTTTTGATCACTGTATTAGACCTTCATTTCATTTATTTTTTCTATCACAGTACAAAAATCAAGGCCCATATAGGCTTGAGTAACCCTCCAAGTCTTAAACAGAGATACTATATTTTCCAAAGACAACAAATTCACTGAGTAAGGAATGTGCCCAGTGGGTCAGGGAAACCTGGGCTATATGCCAAGTTCCTTTGCTTACTAGCTGTGTGAACTTGGGCGAATTACTTAGCTTCTCTGAATTGCAATTTCCATCACATATGAAATGATGGTAAATTAAATGTTTGGATCAAATTCAATAGTGTCAGGAAAACATTGTGGAACTTTGCCTGGCCCATAGCGCATGCTCAATAAATGCATGCTATTATCTATTATTATTATTTCCTAGAATGCCTTTATCCCAGCCTGGCACTTATAACTGATACTTATCCCCAACTTGGAAGTGAACGTTGCCTTTTATTAGTGTGTATGTATTCATGCATTTGTGCATGTATTTGGAATTTGGGCTAACAAAGGGATAGTAGAAGTCATGGATGAGTGGTGAGGAGTAGAATAGGCAAACAGATGTTCCTTAAACACTTCACATTTTGATTTTTGTCTTGTTTTAAGTAAATGTGTGGAAATTATGGGCAGAAGTACTTAGGGATAGGAGAGCTGTTTCAAATGACCCTGCTCATTAGACCAGCTGAAGGACTAAGGATGGATTCAGGACTTGCCATATCTGCCTACTAAAAAAAAAAAAAAAAAAAAAAGTCACATTTTGAATGTGCTGTATCAGGTCCTGGAAGACCTCTGGACATAGGCTAAAAAGATGATAATTAAGCATGGGAAGAATTTTATCCTTGGCAGGGAAGATTAAAAAAATGAGAGTGCCTGTTGGGTTAGATAATATTTTTTAAGTATAACTGATTGGTAAAAAGCACAGAAGGAATTTTCATTTTCTCTCCTAGCTGGGCTTATTTTTAAAGTTCCTTAAGTTCTGCTGATTCTTGTTAGGGGCTAAAAGGTCTGTAACAGACTGCTTCATTTGGAGTAATGGGTAAAGCATATAAATGCAGAAACATGGAAAAGCAGATGACTTTTTACTGCTGTTCATTAAGACAGTGAAAATCAAGACTGGAATTTTTTTATGGTGTATCTTCTGAGTTAAGAACCTGCAAACCATCCCCTCCTATATCCCCGCTCTCTCATCCTTTGGCAGCCCGTGTAAGGTATGTTACATGATGTACCTGCCTGTTGAGATTTTATGAGAGTGTAAATTAGTAAGCTTCTATTGCATAGGTAACAGCTTGGTAGGAAATCAGCTTAATAGCTAAAGGTGACTCTTAAATATTACATTGCACATTTATTTTTATGTCCACCTTGCAAAAGTGCTTACGAAGTAGGTGCGTGCCAGAAAGCACTATTGATTTGAGAGCCTTTTGCTGTATTGTACTTTCATTAGGCCAGAATTTGAGATGTGACTCTCTTCCTGCAGTAGGAACTATGTAAAAGTGGCCAGGAAAATAGTGTGCTAATGACATCACACCCGTGCTCCTGATACTCCATTATTGAGTGCAAACTTCCTTTGCCTTTGCCTGTTTTGTTCCCTCAAATTCTGAAGTCACTGAGAAGTGGAAGAATGCTTAGCAGCTGGGATTTTCTCAGCCTTCTGAAGCTACTTTGTTTCCCTTATCCCATCTTTCTCCTATGGTCCACATTTGCCTTGTGCTTTCTCAAAAGCGAATATAGGACTCTGGAAGGAGGCATGCATGCTTCAGCATTTTTAGCTTCCTTTTCTTAAAGGCTGTGGATATAGTAAAAAGAACTATAAAGTGAGACGAACTTGGGTTTCACTCTGGACTCTGCTACTATCTTAGTCCTTTTCAACTGCTGGAACAAAATACCAGATACTGCTTGGCCCATAAACAACAGAAATTTATTAATCACAGTTCTGGAGATGAAAAATCAAGATTCCAGCAGATTTTCTGCTGGTAAAGGCCTGTTCTCTGGTTCATAGATGGTCATGTTTATTTTTCCTTTTATTTTTTGCCATGTCCTCATATGAAAGTAGTGAGGAAGCTCTCTGGGGCTTCTTTTCTTTTGTGAGAACACTAATCTTTTTATGAGGGTTCTGCCCTAATAAACTTCCAAAAGCTCCACTTCCTAATGCAATTGCACTGGAGATTAGGTTTCAACATATGAATTTCTGAGGGACACATTCAGTCTACAGCGGTCAACACTAGCTGTGTGCTCTTGAGCTAGTGACTTCATATCTCTGAACTTCATTTTTCTGATTTACAAAATCAAGGTAATAACAGTTCATTCACAGTGTTAACAAGGAAATTATGAGAAAGAATGTGTTTAACATTTGTTATAGTTACCGATATGTAGTAGTCACATTATAAATATTAACCTTTAGTTAATATTTCTCCAACCCCGAAGCAGTCCCCATCCCACTCCAGAGTTCCTCCAAAGCTGCACATCCTTTCTGCTTCCCTGGGGCTACTGAGGAACCCTTCAAGGACAGTAGTATACGCATGCCATTTATCTTTCTGCCCTGATTCTTTCCAGGGTCTTCCTGCAAATATCTCTTCTCTCAGTCATGACCCCTTTAGTCCTCCTTTAATTCCAAAGGTTTAGAGAAATTAAAAGGAGCCCTTGTTCTTACAGTCATTGAGGACCTTTGCCTTAGAGCATCTTTGATTAATATATGTGTCTTTCTTAAACTTGAGCCCTTTTTAATGGGACTGTTGCCTTTGGTATCTTGACAACTGGTGATAATCCCTGGCTTTCCCATACACCCACATATCCTTGATTTGAGGTGAGTTGGGATGGAAGGAGGAAGGAGCACTATATTAATGTACAGCTTCCATCAAATCTCTGAACAGACACCACAATGACTGGCCATGACCAGGACTCATCTGTAAGGAAGGCAAAGACATTGGGCTTTATTTCACTTATCCCACAACTTTATGAGTTTGAAGTTGGTGGTTATGATACTATGGCTAGGATCAGCATTAGCCTCATGGGGCCTCTTGAGGGGAAGAGCAGAGCTCAAAGTGGCTATTACCAGTTTTCTGGTGGCAAGGGTCATAGGCCCCTCCAGTTTAGACTGCAGTCTGGGACTCTTGTGCCTAAACAACTTAAAGGCCTCTAAGTCTTCCCTTCATTGAGCTGAGTGAGGGCAAAAGCAGTCATAGACTTTACTGAATTGCCTGATTGCATCTGCATAAACCCAAAGCAAGTGATAGAAGAATCTAGTCAAGCTATCTCTTAGGAAGTCAATACAGATGGTTTGAGTTGGGACTAGAGGAACTTTCTTAGAGTTAGCCTTGTCAAAGCAATAGATTCAAATGTATACAAACCAGAGTGCTACATGGGAAGATATATGAATCTTCACTAATTCTGATAAAACTACTTACCAGGTCATTGCATGCAGTGATAAGTTCCCAAACTCCTAAGTACTTTGTCCTCTTATTTAGTATATTTATAGAACCCCCTTTCCTGTAATTATTTCGATTTATTTTGTCTTTCTTATATTTTAGTTTGTGTTATCACTTTCAGGAGATAAAGAACAAAATTTCTTTTGCCCTTCTTATCCACAGTGACATATTTTGATACTTTTATTTCAGCAGAAAATGGGCCAAACAACACAGGATATTACTTTTTGCCCTCCAATACTTTTTCCACCTCCCAGGTTGAACTTCCACATTAGAGAAGTTATGACATAGATTGTTTACTGAATGGTCAAATAAATGAATGTAAAATGGAGATAATAATACTCAGCTTAAAGCAGTTTTATGGAGAGGAAATGAGATAATCAATACATTTACCACTATGTCTGGCACATAATACCATGGGTTTCAATAGATATTAGACCCCTCCTTCCCTACTCCCCATCTTGGGCACTTACATAGTCCCCCATCCCTACCTTCCAGGTAACCATGTTCAAATTGCTAAAAGCAAATATTTCATTTCAAGCTGTCTTCCTTCAGCACCTCTAGAGACGGCCTCCCACGCAGCTAGTGTGCGCACTCAGACAGCAAATGACTCAGGGACAGTGTCAACAGGGTGATGGAAATCATGACAAGAGAAAAGGGTAATCTGAAGGCAGAAATAACTGCTGTGAGCCCAAGTGTCCATTGATCTTTTTTCTTATTAAGCTGGGAAGGTACACTTTGGGTAATTGAAAGTTTTGCTGAAAATGCATTTGTTAGAATATTTCAAAATTCTTGCTCATTTAGATACTTTGACAAATTAGAGAAATCCCAGCAGGAAGCCACCCTGATAATTTACACCCAGTACCAGAGGTCACGAATTAGGTTTCAGATTTCCTTGATAGCTGATACGTGTAAAGTGAAGCAGAGAAGGCAAAGGCAACATCAGGCTGGGAAACATAGAGAAAGGGGGTTTAGTGACTTAGATAACAATGAAGAAAGAGAAGCACAACTATAGAAGACCATGATGATACATCAAATAAGGGATTTTACTTTATCCTGGATACTACTAAGGATTTTAAAAGGGAGAGAGGAGGGATAAACTTTATAAAACTTTTTTAGAAGTGGTTACTTGACTTCCAGGTATGGGTTATTGGTGGCAGTGATGGTGGAGAATAATAATATAGATATACACATAAGGCCAAAGCCTAGAAATATGAATTTCAGAAAGAAAAAAATGGGTGAAACTGGAGCCCTTGTTGGGGTGTGGTTATTTCTGAAAAACAATACACTACATTTTAAAAGCAAAAATCAAAGGATGTAGTTTACTTAAAATCAATAGACAAGTCTTTAGTGATTTGGGGTATTTGACCTCTTCTTCCAATTTCATGTTTTAAAGGAAATACAGGAACAAGGTGAATATTGATTTCTTTTTTAAATTATGCATGAGTAAAAGTGTCTTATGTGCTAGTAAATATCTTTCATTTTTAAAATCTAAATATACTTAAAATTCTATTTAGCATCAAATCGACAGTTCTACATTAAAGTGAATTTTTAAAAGTAATCTCTTGTCCCTAATTATAAAAGTATCTGATATTTCTTATGTTCCCTTCCAGACTTCATCTTTACATATAATTAATTTTATATTATTGTCATTACAGTCATTATGTAATTGTTACTAAAAGCTATGTGTTAAATGAATGTGTTTTAATAGAAAACTAAGTCACATAAAAATAAACAAAAATGTTGTAAAAACAATTAAAAAATAAAAATGCTATTTTGATACAATTGTGCTATGACTCCTCAAACCCTCCGTACACTACAATTGAAGTCATGCAAACTGTTAGAAGGCCCTCTTGTATTTTACATACATGAAATTTGACATTCCCAGAACATTAACTGTTGATATTTTTAAGATCATTGTACTTTTCATGAGTAGATAAAATAGGCCTTAAGATCTGGTTCCTAAGAGTTGTGACACTTATTTAATCCTTTGAATAATAATAATGGTTAGTTTTATTGTATGTCTACAAAACGCCAAGCACTGTGCTAATAAATTTCATACATCAGTTATCTCCTTGCAGTATCCAAATGGGATAGGAATTATCTTCATTTTACATAGAAGGAAATAGTTCCTGAAAGATTGGTGACATATCCAAGATCGCCAAGTTAGTTAAGTAGTGAAGTGGGATTTAAAATTTAGGTCAACCTCATTCCTGTCTGAACTCTTAACTGACACTCAACCTACTATTTTCAATCTTGAAGAGAAAAAGAGCTATTTTTGTTCCCCTTATTTAGTGCCTCACCTTCAGTTCTTATGTAAATTTTGTTTCAGCAATGGAAAATTACAGAACCCTTGGTGGGAGCAATCAGTAAGGAGTGAACAATGCTGGGACTGACACTAAACGTGTGACTCTAGAAATAGGTACATTGGGTAACAGCTTTGGCCAAGCTTTTGGAAGCTTCTACCTAATGGGAAATTGCTTTTTCTTCCAAAGATATTGACCTCAGGTTCCCAACTGCTGGGAATTACCTACTTGCATAATCCATGTCTTCATCTATTTCTATATTACAATACCTGTTGTAGTTAGGCAATGGAAGTGGGTATGTGACTAAGCACATCTTGCATCCCATCACTCTGATCAACTTTTGTCAGTTTCTTTTGTATTTACCCAGATGAATGTCTTTTGTTTCTTTCGTTGGAAGTTCTGTTTCTTATCTTTCTTGTTGCTTGTTTTTCTCTACTATACACTTGGGAAAATGGAAACGTCCTCAGCAGTCTTCTCTTGCGCACTCTGGGCTAACCATGTCAAACACTGTGTGCTTGATTTTCTAGTAGAATAGTGTCTAAGAAGTCTTCCAAACTCTTATAGTCAGTATTCTGGGTGGGGCAGCACATGCAACCTGTGAAGTCCTACAGGGCCTGAGCTTAAAAGAGCCCTGAAATTTGTGGAATCCTTTGTTGTTGATGTCTTGAAATCCTTAGTGATTTCAAGGGTAAAGGTAACGCTTGCAGGCAGGCCACACTTGTAATCCTAATTGAGAAGAAAGGAGTCTGAAGGTGCCCAGTCAGGGAAATATCTACATGACTATCCCTGCATGGGAAAATCAGCAGTGCAGGTGAGCTGAGGCCATCAACTAGTAGCTTAGGCTAGAGAAGCTGATGTCTGTCTGAGGAGATGAGATTTGCTCTCCCCCCTCTCTCTTCAATTGCACCATTACCTGGCCACTTCAGGTGTTCCATTACCCTATGTCCTTGCTTAGCTTTTACTCAACCTTTTTGGGGGCTGTAATCTCCCCTCTTTCTTAACCTTATCTGCTGACTAATGACTGCTGTGCATTTTTGCACAGATACTCTGTTATGTGCCAAATAAAAAGATTCCAGGAAACAGGACTGGTGCTGCATTGTTTTCATGCTGTCCCCAGACACATGAAACAGTGTATGCCCTTACAGTCTTCTGGTTTTATGCATTAAGATGGGTGTAAGTTTTGTGATATCCCCGGCGCTGTGTCCTTTGCTGACCACTGTCCCAGGTTGGGGTCCACTAGATGCCCAACAATTTTTCAACAAGGTCCCCCACATTTTTATTTTGCACTTGGCCTCACAAATTATGAGGTTGGTTCTCCATGGAGCCCTGGTCCACCACAGCCAGGTCCCATGTGCTCACACAAATGATCCCTCCAAGCCTTGCCTAATTCCTCCTTGTTGGATTGAAGGAAAATGGGAACATGAATGGCCAATTTACCTTGTTCAATGGAAATTTGCTCTCCAATGACCAGTATTAAGCACCTGTGAATTACTTTACATTTTCCATATTTCTCTACAGTCTGACATATTCTAGATGTAAAATAGTAGAGTCAGAAGACATGCGTTAACTGGTTAAACCACTGACAGACACAATAATCGTAATAAGTCACTTAATGTCTTTGGGCTTCAGTTTTCTATCTATAAAATGGTGATATTGATGCCTGCCTTATGTATGTGAAAGAATATTGTGGAATGCAAATGAGATAATATATTTGAAAACTATCAAATGTTATTCCAGCTTTTGAGATCAATATAATTGCTTATTCTTTACAAGGTGCATGTACAATAGATTAAAATTTTTCCTATTTAATTAAATAAGCAAATGTGACTATGAAAATAAGCAAACAAATAACTGTAAGAGTTGAGAAATGAACAAAGAAATAGATCAAAAGAAGAAACCTTGCAGAGAATGCATGACATTCCTTGTGTTGAAAGCTATCAAAGTGATTAACCAACCGCCATGACATTTTCAAATTTTTATTGCAGTTCTCAATAAATATTTAATATATTAAATTATAATTATTATAATTAAATAATAATAAATATTATGAAATAAATATTTAATAATGTTTATTATTATTTATTTTATATTTAATAATATAAATTTAATAATAAAATTATTTAAGAATAAAATTATTATTTTAAATAATAATTAGGATCTCAGGAGCATCATTTCAGCTACAAATCTGTCATCTGTCTGCACATTAGCTTAACACTTCAAAAAGTAGAACTAGATACATTTGAGTGTAATTTGCACCTATCTGTCTGACTTCCAAATCCCTTATACTCATCTTTCTCCTGTCCTATTTGTTGACAGCTAATATTAAATTCTTGTTGTTGTTTTTAGGAAAGAAAGAAAAATAATTGTTTAAAATAGTGTTTCTTCTGTATTTCAGAAGCAAACTGTCAATCACCCAGTTCCCTCTCCTTTGTTGCTAGCTATGGGCAGTTACCCAGGTATAATTTTATTGAAAAAAAATTTTTTTTTTAAATCAGAGGAGCCTGCACCCATCAGGACTTCTAGTCTACTGTAGTTGCTGCGAGTTAAGGAGTCTAGCTTTCTCTTATCCTCCATGGCTGTTCTGACAGTTTTCTGGAAAGTTGGCTCATTCACTGATGTATATAGTGAATTCATTTTTAGGCTCATTTGCCACACTTCCAGAGTAAAATGTATAATGTGCATTCTAATTTACAAGCTGAGTTTTGGATCTATTACTTTTAAGTCCAGAATTTGCTTCTTGGTTAAAAACATCATATTTCCGAGTTAGTAGACAACCAGATGGGCCATATGCTACTCCAAAAATTAAGGAAGGGGGGGTTGTCTCACAACCACTGCTAGGGATACTTTATCTGGAGGCAGCTCATTTTGGAGGTGGACAGGCTTGCTTAATTTATGTATAAAGGATTCTAGCATCTAAGCAGTCCATACATTAGGCCATTAAGATGATCAAAAACATTGACTAACCATTTGTGGTCCTATTTTGCTTATCGTATACACATGGCTACACAGTGTAAAATTTAAAGTTAAAAAGCAATGTTTACAGTTCCTTATACTTCAGTTCATTTTGTCATATCACCAAAAGCCATTCACAATTGAATCTTTATATTAGTATAGCTTAGCCTTTGGTCTTATCACAGATCCTGTCTTAGCACTTTGGCTATTTTTTTTTTTTTTAATAAGCAATAGCCCTCCCAGATTAGTGTCCTGTGAGGTGTTTCACTAGATTTGTCAAACTTGCTTTCCTGCAAATGCTCTAGTACTGACTGAAACCCTTTGAAAGTTGCATATGTGCACAGCCTTAAGCAAAACATATTCCCATTCACAACATTAATGACAAAAGGGCAACAAAATTGAACGATTCCACTTTCCTTCAAACTAGCAAAAGGACTTTGTTTCTGACCAGCTGTGCTCAATTCTCTGAAATAAAGGCTGCTAATGAAAGCAGGGTGAGAATGTATGAGCATTTATAATGCTCATAGGTAGATGCCTCTCCAAAGGAGGGTGACTGCCCAAGATCAAGGATATAGCCGGGTATATGCGAGCAGGTAATTACCCATGGTAATCTGCCTCTCCTCTCTTAGCTTCCATTACCTCATCCTTCAAAAGGAGAGGGCTGGAATCATCAGAAAGAACAAGGCTTTGATCGAATTTGAACCCAGGCAAGCTGGCTACATAGTCCACAGTTTTTCCTCCTTTTTTTCTTTTTTTTATTTTTTTTTTTATTTTTTTTTTATTTTTTTTATTTTTTTAATAATTTTATTGAATTAGCAAAGTATCTCAAGAATGGAAGAAAAAAGTATCCAATGTACTCAGCCCTAATATGAAGCTAATTTATAGCTTTCATATGAAGGCTAAAATCCTCCTTTTTTTCTACAGTATCTTATCTATCACCTCTCTGTCAAAGGTAGTTATTGAAATACTCTGTGCTTCAGTTTCTTATCCACACAAATGGGACAACAATAGTGCCTACTTCCCAACACTGTAAGAATAAAATATTCCTATACATGCAAAACGTTAGTATACCACAGCATACTGTAAATGTTCAGTAAGTTGTAGCTATCATTATTATCAGTCTATAAACTGAGAATTGCTGATTAGAATAATGTCTCACCCTAGAGTACCAGAAAGCCTCAAATATTAGGAAGGACCCTAACTACTTCTCAGTCATCTTCCTACTGAACACTGAGTCACTATCCTCGTCACCTAGCTGAGTCATTGATGAATGGAATAGTTCCCTTTCTACCCCCTCACTATACATACCACAGAGACCCTGCAACTCCTATTCCCTTCACAAGGTTTTACCCAAATCACAAAGCACATCCATAGACAATGCTCACAGAGTAGATACCTCCCCCCAGGAGACTGACTGCCTAAGATCAAGGATAGATCTTGATACAATCAACCTCACACATAACACTTAGATGTATCATTCAAGACGCGTTCCCACATATACCCTCCACATCACACATACAAAAACGTGACTATTCTCTTTCTCTTGCTTTTTCTAGGATCATTAAATACAGTAGTGACATCATCAAAATGTAAATTTAGAATCTAATGGCCCAATCCTAGGTTGTTCCCCATAAGACCACATTTTCCATGGCACTGTGTACCTTGCCTCTCCTCATGGAAGCAATGTACTCTGGATGACCTTGCATCACCCTTGTCCAGCTGGCTGCTGGGCAAACGAGGGTGCCTCACATTAACAAACTGAGCAAGACCTTTATTACCTGAAGTTCAAAGCTCTTCTCTTTCCAATTGTGCCTGGGTGCCAAATAACAGAAAGTGTCCATTCCGGCATCACAATCACTGCAATAATTGCTGCCTCAGAGGTCAATGCAACATTGCAGCATGAAACTCAAATAATCTGCACTTATTTACCTGAGCCTCTCTGCTGCTTCTATGGCCTGTGTAAACTGTGAGTTGTTCTAGCAAACATAGCATTTGCTTCCATAGATTGGGATCCAGGTACTAATTATTGGGCCAGAACGAACGTAGTATAATTGGAGCTCTAATTTATTTGGATATCCTGAATTTTCTGCAACATTGGTTCAGGTCTCAGGCCAGTTGCTAAAACCAGCAGGGAGCAGGAAAGGCTCTTACTTGATGGAAATTCAATTTAAGAAAATGAGTACACCCTTTCCAGCTGCCAGTTTACACAGTGACCATCCCTTCAGGGTTATTGAACCTTTATGGAGCACTCTTCTAGTCCCCAATTTTTTTCCCTCTAAAAACTCATCCTCCCCAGTGCTCTATTAGTTGATGCATTAGAGCAGTAATACTGGTGTCAAGGTGCCATAAGAAGGGCATCAGCCTCCATTAGGCCATGATCCTGCTGTGAGACCTCACAGGAGACATTTCTTTCTGGGCAGTAGTTTTTTCACTATCTATGCAAAATTTATAGGCCATATTTTTGAACTCCCTCTTTGGTGGATAGCCTGAGATTATTATTTGAAGTATACTCACTTCTAAAGCCAGAAGAGGCTATTCCCTGGGTCTGAAAAGTTCCCATGACGTAGGAGGTACCCCTGTACCTATAATCAATCCCCAAAACCAACAGGACTCCATGGATCAGAACACTGAGTAAGGAAGCATAGCTTCAAAACCTTTATCATTTATAACTGGAAAACAGATTCCACAAAAACAGATCTCAAATTCTTCTACAGCTAAAGACAGTTGAAGGCTAAAGCCAGGAGTAATGGGCCCAGAGACAGCATGGTGGAGTGAGAGGGAACTGCCTTAAAGTTGGAGGACTCAGCTTCTGGTCCTCTAATGGGATCCACTAAGTGGGTGACCATTTCATATCTTCTTTCAGGTCCCTTGCTTTTCCATCTTTAGAAAGGGGGAGTTGGACTAGATGGTCTGTAAGATCTTTTCCAGTATTGATAACTCATTCTAGGGTCACACCCTCTGTCCCCAGTCCAGGACCAGTGTTTGGTTCCTATGGAAAACAGGCAAAAAATGTGTTGGTCAATCCTTAATACCTTGACCAGCCCATTCACCCCCGACAGCATATTCATATTATTGCTTGATTTGAATAAGAACATCACTGACTATCTGACAGACAAAAGACTGTGGGCCCTTGATGACTGCATGATGCACTCCTACGGGCAAGGAAACTGACTATCTGATCATGTGAGCTGACAGATGTGGAGGGATTTTATAAAATATGAAGTATGGTAGAAATTAGAGCTATTATTAAAATACTTGAATACATCTATCCAGATAACATTATTGAAGAAACACTGTTGTTAGTTCTTGCCATCTTTGTTGAAGTAGGCAATTAATCATAGCATCCACTTACCCATGTTAAGATTACACAACATGTATTTATGAGCTCCTCCCCTCCTGAATGAAAGAAAAGAAAAACCACAGTTATCTAGCCATTTTGTCCTGCGGCACTTAATTCTGTTTCAGTCAAAGTTTTAGACCTGCCTTAATAAGAAAATGCCACCTTTTCTAGCCTGTAATCTGGTTATCTCATACCTTGCTGAAGTGATTAAAATTGATTAAAATGAGGAGGGAATGTTCTTTAAAAAAATAAGGAAAAACACAATGATTGGATTTCTATGCTTTAGGTTATTTTCAAGCAAAGTTAGAATTAACTTGATCTTGATTGAATAAAGGACATACTAAATAATTCTAAACTTATTTCAAGTCTGAAGATTGTTTTCTGGAATGAATGCCTCAGCATAAAATGTCACTGTCACTTTTGTTTCATAAGCACAGATATCTTTTAGTGCATAGATAATGCACTTTATAGAGGCTTTTAAAGCATATGCACTTGCATAGATATTTATTTACAACTGTTTTCACTAAACCAAAGTAGGAAAAGCTTAGCTAATTGCTAAGCGTTGTATTTTCCAGTTTAAATACAGAGAATTATGACTACAGAGCTTCTCATTTACATAGCCGAGAGGTGGCAGTATTACATCCATTATGTATTCACTGCACCATGTATCATTTAACAATAAAAAAGTGAAATGAGCATATTAAAATATGTAACAAATGTTTCTGTCCTTTCTAAATGGCTGCATCAGTGATAGTCACTAAAAAGCATTCATTAAAGTGTGATGTTTCCTTGTAAACACCAATAACCCCCTTGAAAAAAGCATCAAATCTAGGAAGCACAATTTATTACCACTAGTGAGTTTATTGCAACTCTGGGAATCCATACACATCTCCTTTAGTAATTACTTATTTTCTTGCAAAATATTCATCTCCTGATCAAATATATACATATATAAATCAATTAAAACAATCACAAGATACTCCAAAGAAAGACCCTCTATTTCTACACAAAAAACAATTATAAAAAATAAATCAAAGACTTAAATATAAACATCAGCTTGCTAACTTGTTATTAATATTAAAAATAACTATTCGAAATCAGACCCTTTCCATAACCTCTCAAGATGGCTTTGAGCATTTGGTAAGTTATGACATGTGACTTATGACTTGAATTATGGTCCAATTGAATTTTACCTAAGCTACCTAAATCTGTTCTATTTTATTTTTGGTTTTCTACTTCTACCCTGTCTTGAAGATCAAAACGATGCAAAAAAAAAAAAAAAATACTAACAAGCCCAAACATCACTCAAATATTTGGATCTTTGGGGTCAGCACTTTCCTATAAAACAACTCTTAGTAAAAATTAATCCCATATATATATGTGAACAATCAGGAATTGGTATTTGGAATAGGAGCTCCTAGAAAAGTAGTTTAAATAGAAACAGAATACATTTGGAACAATGTAAAGTTAGGAAGATCAAAAACTGTCTGTCAGTCATAAGGAAATATGGTGTTATTTTTAAACCATGAACTGCATTATGCAAAATTTCTAAAGACCTATTATTCCTAGAGCTAAGTCATTTGAGTGTTTGGAAATATTTATGTGAATTTCTGAAACTTATGGTACTGATTAAAATCACCGCACCTTCTAATTGTGTGGAGTATGAATTATAAGGAACTTTTAGCTTCAATATCAAACCAAAATATTTCTAGCTCTCAATTTCTAAAAAGGCATTCTATAGATTAGTCATGAGATTGGTAGTTCTGACTCATTGTGGGCTTTTGAATATTTTAGATCTGTCCTTTTGATTTCTTCTTTTATATTGTATTTTACAGCAGAAATTGTGATTGCAATTGAGAGTACTGATTATTTTTTTGTATATGGCATGAAAAGCTAACACTTTCTCAATGTGTTTAGACTAAGAATCTAGTTTAGGAAATTTTGATTTATGGACAGGATGGAAAGAGTGTATGTGAAGATGATTTAGTAGAAATGACAGGAAAGTGTGGTGCTGTGCCAATGGCCACATGAGTAGATCAAATATTCCCTCTGGTAACTTCAAAGTGGGCAAAGTTCTCAATTCCTGAACATGGCCAGAGGATTAATTTAATTATCATAATCTCCCTCTGAATCTTCCAGTTTCAGAACTCTGTGGAATAACGTTAAGTCTAGAATGTATTCTTAATCGAATTTGATACATTCTGTTGTCATCTCCCACAGTGTGAAAATAAAAATGTGTTTTAATATTTGAATTAAATTTACATTCTCTTTCTATGTATGAATTATGTGGTTATGTCACATTTGATATTTCATCAAACTTTCACCTGTTCATTCAGATTCTTTCCCATGCCTCTATTTTTCCACATCAGGAGAAGATTCATTCAAGGGAAAGATGTAGGTTGGCTGGGTAATGGAGGAAGCAACAGGGATACTATCAGCATTTATAAGGTTATTTTCAACATACCAGGTAATTTGCTAAGAGCTTTACATTGATTATCATGTGTGATGTGCACAGTAAACATTTCAGGTAGGAACTATGATTTGACATATGATAAAACCAAGACTCAGAGTTGTGAATTGATTTGCTCAAAATCACACAGCTGGAACAATATAGTCAAAAATAAACTTCTGTGATGTGAATTTTGCCAAAATTATAACACAATTCTACTTAGACAAGGCAACACTACCATAAACAATAATAGCCCTCATTTACTGAATTGCATTATGTGTTAGACACCATGCTAACCATTTTACAAGCATCAATTCATTTAACCCTCACAACAACACTTATGAAACAGGGGCTAATCTTTTCTCCATTTTGCAGGTAAGAAAATGGAGACACAAAAGTTTTTCTTGTTTTTTTTTGAGACAGAGTCTCAAGCTGCCGCCTTGGGTAGAGTGGTGTGGCATCACAGCTCACAGCAACCTCCAACTCTTGGACTTAAGTGATTCTCTTATCTCAGCCTCCCCAGTAGCTGGGTCATTGTTGTTCAGCAGGCCCAGGCTGGGTTCAAAACCACCAGTCCCAGTGTATGTGGCCAGCGCCTTAGCCACTGAGCTACAGGCACTGAGCTGAGACACAAAAGTTTTGCAACCTTCCTAAGAGCATATAGCAAGTAACCTGGGATTAAAATGCTAATCTCTCTTGACTCCAAAATTCTCACATGTCCTGCTTTACAAAAGAAGACAGAAGTGAATGTGGGCTCCAAGGATAATGATTACAGCTTGTGAAAGCATATTCAAATAATCCAGGAGCTGTCCAAGGATGTGAAACTTGACTTTATGCTTCTGTTCGGTTGTTACCTTCAAAAATGAACTCTGATACTCTCTCTAATACACAAACCTGTATGTTTCCCCTTCTCCGTATGTTAGCTGTGTCCTATAAATAGAAACTAATCCAGGAGGGACTATGCTAATGCCAACCTCTGGTTCAGAAAAATTATTAACTGACCAGTTTCTTCAAAAGAGTTGAAGATCTTGCTCATGTAGATACCATTTACAGATACAAGTGATTCCTAGCCACTGCCCATACCATCAAGGCACCATGGGTAGAACAGATCTCTTTGGATCTTACAGTCTCATTAAAGAATGGTATTGGTTCCAGCTACACAGGAGGCTGAGGCAAGAGAATCGTCTAAGCCCAGGAGTTAGAGGTTTCAATGAGCTGTGTGATGCCATGGTACTGTACTGAGGGTAATAAAGTGAGACTGTGTCTCTACGAGAAAAAAAGAAAAAAGAATGGTATTGGTTAAGGGGGATAAGGGACTCTTATCCTGGGTATTTGCTCTTAGAGGAACAAATCATTAAACCCCAAGATCTGAGATCCAAAGAAACGAATGAGAAATGCTGGGATTTCACACAGCTAGAGAGAGAGAGAAATAGTGCAGACATAGGACTACAGAACGTTCTTGTTAGCAAAAAGAAAGGCTTTTTGACACTAACCACTGTGGGGCAGAGCTATCCACAAAAGACCACAATTAAAGCAAACTTACTTTTACTTTGTATCAAAGATATGATTTATAGTCTAGCCTCCAAAGATTAAAAAAGCTCATGTGCAAAGATAGAGACATCTATGCTCTGAATTATTAAAGTTGTCAGTCCCTATTTTTAAAAAGTCAACTTAATGTGCAGTCCTGGATGTCTGAGCCTCATTTCAATTTGCAGAAGGCAGCAGCGAGGCTGCCGGTTTTATTTCTCTATTTTGTCATTAAGTAATGAACAATTTGAAAAGATGAGTTATCTGTAATCAACTTATCTGTTAAAAAAAAATGGACACGTCTAAGGAGAAATACAGGCATCATGAGTAGAAGTCTGGATTCAATAGCAGGCTTTTCTTTGGAAAGCTAGGCATTAAAGCTCATCTATCAGTGCGTGCATTAGAAATTTCTTGCAAGCTAATCTGCTAGGCTTCGATTTGTCCAATGCCATATTTTGCTAGTGTATACAATGAAAAAGTGTGGTGATACAGTATGACCTCAGATATTTTCTGTTCAAGCATTGTGAATGAGTATGTCTAATTTCAACCAGAGTGAATACAATGGAGATATAACTTCAAGCCAAAGCTCTGCCTCTGTGACCTTGGCTAAGTCACTTAACCTCTCATGATTCAGTTTTCTTTGCATAAAATAGGATGATTGATTCATTCATCCCACAAACATTGATGGGTTAACTAATATTTGCTAATCACTAAGGTTGCCACAGTGATAAGAAAAAGCTCTTGCCTTCATGGAGCTTTTAGTCTATATGGAAAGATAGCCAATAAATATGTAAAGAAATAATTTAATGTATAATTGCAGAGAATTGTATGATACAATTTCATAGAAAAATTAAGCAGAATGAGAGAATAGATAGGGATAGGGAATATGAAGGAACAAACTTTTTAGTAGAATTTTCTAGCAAGACTTCTTTGAGGAGGAGAATTTTGGGCAGAAATCTGAATGCAATAAGGAGGCCGGCCATGCAAAGATTGGATGGAGGCAGAAGAAAACACAAAGAACAAACTTGACAAGTTGAGTGTGCCTAATATCCTGGAGGCACAGAGAGAAGGCTGGAGCAAATTGAGGAAACTCGAGAGCAGTAGGAAATACAGCAAGATCGTAGAAGGCCTTTCAGGTTTGGCTCTATTCTAAGTATGATGGGATGCTACTGGGGTTTAAGCATGGTAGTGATTTGATCTGATTTACGTTTTTAAAAAGCTAACTCTGCTATGCAGAAAATAGACTATAAAGGGGGCAATGGTGGAAACAAAGAGCAGTTAGGAAGCTATTACAATTATCCAGACAAGAAGTGATGTTGACTTAATCCCTGGTAGTCATCAGCAGAGGTGGTGAGAAATCATCAGATTTGGGACATATAATGGAGGCAGACACAACACCGTGTCTTGATAGATTGGATATGGTGCATGAGGGAAAGAAGTACCAAGGACAATTCCGAGGTTTTAGGCTTGAGCAAGTGAAAGGTTCAAGTTGACATCAACTGAGGCAGGGCAGAGTAAAAGAACATAGTTTTGGAGAAGAATCATAAGTTCTGGCAGCTATGTGAAGTTTGGAGGTTTTTATTAGATATTTAAGTGGAAATGTTGAGCAGCAGTTGAATGTATGTGTCTGAAACTTAAAGAGTGCTTCAATTTGGAGAGATGGATTTTGGAATTTTCAAGGTATAAATAGTTTTTGCAATCTTGGAAAGTGAAAAGATCAACTCCAAAATGAAGAAGAGAAGAGGTCTAAGAACTAAACCTGAGTCACTCCTACATTAAGCTAAATAAATTAGGCGAGCCCAACAAAGGAAAGCGGAAAGGAATGAGTGGTGAGATAGGAGAAGAAACAAGAGAGAATGATGTTTCAGAAGGAAGTGTTCTAAGGCAAGGGGGGAGGACTGATAAACTATTAAACAAAATGAGACCTGAGTATATGCCAAATGACCTAGCCACATGGAGGTTAGTAAGAAACATGATAAGAATTTTCTGGAAGAATGTTTGGTGAACATTTGTTTTCTGAAGAATGTTTGGTGAACACTGGGTGGTTGAAAAAACAACAGAAGGCAAAGGAGAGACATTGCATATAGACAACTCTTTTTAGGAGTTTTGCTATGAATAGAAACAGAAAACTTACGTCATAACAGTGCTAATTTTACTGGATTATAATAAATATGGTTTATAGATTGTTAAGTTTATATAGAAGTAGTTAGGCTATGATTTAAATTAATTATGTTTCTAATGTCTATAAATGTTAAATTCACTTTCCATCCTCCACATGTTCATGCATTATGGAAGTTTATTAATTTTTGACTATATTGTTCTTTATTTTAATTACATGAGAGTCTTGACTAAGTCAGGGGCCCCCTAATATGAAATACAAATGTCTTGCCACATGCTTATTGGCATTTCAGATGTCTTTATTCACTAAGATCTAGTATCTAAGGAGATGTCTATATTTTCGCATTTGCCTGTATTTACCCCTAACAAATATATGTGTACTACACAGAGAGGTTATATATTCTCTTCAGTCTCCAAAAAAACTCTAATATCTGCGAGGAAAATCAAATAGGATGAGTGAAAATCGAGAGGATGGCATAAGGGCATTGCCATACTTGTGGAAAGAGGTACAATAGGTTGAAAGAACAAAACAACTGGATTTCATTTTCTAAAAGTGAAACAATCTTGATGGGTCCACATTTACGGTGCATCTTAGAAACCTACTAAATGTAGAATATAAATGTCTGTACACAATAACTAAGAAAATGCCATGAATGCTATGTCAACCAGTTCGATGAAAATATTTCAAATTGTATATAAAACCAACACATTGTAACCCATGGTTGCATTTATGTACACAACCATGATTTAATAAAAAAACAAAGACAATCCATTCGTGGGTTGATGGGCATTTGGGCTTCTTCCA
>CAUYON010157454.1:0-18031 GCA_963573935.1 Arctocebus calabarensis
AAGCCCAGGAGTTGGAGGTTGCTGTGAGCTGTGTGACGCCACGGCACTCTACCAAGGGTGATAAAGTGAGACTCTGTCTATACAAAAAAAAAAAAAAAACAAAACTGATTCAGGGTAGCAGAGTGATAAAAATAGATGCAGGTCCAGGGCAAGACCTTCCCTACCTCATAATTGTCATAGCTGAACATGTTCGCCCACCAGGCCCTCATTGTGGGATTGGTGAAGTCAGGGTAACCAGCTGAGCCTGGAAGAGATTAAAGTTGGCTATAAACCCTCTAAGGGGAAATGAGCCACTGTTCTATCTCCCTAATCTCCCAATCGCCTCTCCCCCAATTCTGGGCCTGCCTACCTGGCCAGCACCAGCCTTCATAGTCAGAGCCATCCCGTGTTTTAACATACAGCCCCAGGTTCCGCAGTTCTTCATGAACTCGGTAGCCTGAGTCCACCTTGATGTGGGGGTCCACAATGGTCACCAGCTGGGAGCAAGGAATGTGGGTGGTCAGAGCTCTCTAGGGCCATTATGCCTCAGCCTTAGCCTGAGAAGACCAAGCATGTTACCTTCCGCCTCTTGGAGGCCAACTGCTCAAGCATGGTGCGGGGCTGAGGGAAGCGGCTAGGGTCCCAGGTGAAGTACCGCTTGCCATCAGCATGCTCAATGTCCAACCAGATGACATCACAGGGCAGGTTGTGATCATCGAAGCCCTGATCCACTTCTAGCACATCAACCTCATCACGGTAGTTCCAACGGCTCTGGTGATAGCCCAGGGAGAAGAGTGGGGGCAATGCCTGGGTCCCTGTAAGTTCATCAAGGGATGGGGGTCACAATGGGGATCAGGACCAATACTTAGAAATTGAAGGAGGCTGAAGGGTACAAACTGGGGCATGGGACCTCTGAAAATATGTAGAATTATACAATCATTCCTCAGGAAGACAGAAAAATGAAGCTGTCTGCTAACACAGCGGGATACCATGTACCTGTGAGACTAGCATACTGCTGGAAGATATCAGAGATGGAGGGTCCAAGCAGCAGGAAGACATCAATGATGCCAGTCTCTGACATCCAGCGAACATCTGTCTGTGGAGTCTCCCCAGAACCCTGCAGGTAGTCCAGCATTTTCCCAAACAGGGTCTGTATAGGGAACCAAAGAGAGGTCAGACACTTGCCCTCGCATCCAACCCAAGACTAAAGTTGCAATTTTCTCTTCAGAGTCCACACATACTTAGTTCCTATGAATCCCTTTGGTTGAGATTAAATGTTGTCTCCTCAGGGAGGCTTTCCTGGACCACACGGTCTAAAACAAAACAGCCTCCAACCTCCACCCCATAACTGTTTCTTATCTTTGTTAGTTAGCACTTACTACCCCTGAATTTATCTTGCCTTCTTTGTTACATGATTAATAGTCATCTTCTTCCCTGGCAATCAGGATCTTTCAAACCTCAGTTAGCACTATATCCCAGCACCTAAAAAAGTGCCTATCTAGCATACAATGTACTGGCAATAAGTGTATCCCCTCAGTTCAGAGAGGGCAATACCAGCCCCATTAGTATGTGTCTTCTAGGAGTGACTGGGGAACTCAAATGCACATCAGGCCCAAGGCCCCTTCTTTCACCCGCATAGGCTATCTTTCCAGGCTCTTCAAGACTAATGCCCCTAGCACACCCATGTATCTCAAAGACTGAAAAGCTCACTCCCTCTTCTTCCTGCGCCTCTCCTCTCACCTTCCCTGCAGTATTGGAGGATATATCAACCCAGGTCTCTGCAGCATTGAGCCAAAAGACGCCCAAGTCCCGATGAGGGTTGTGTGCCAGGAGCACAGGGACAGACCCATACAGGGCCATCGGGTTGTACAGCTCGTACTGGAACACATCCAAATTATAGAGACGATACGGCTCCCCACCCCTGCAGATAGACAGACAGGCTTGAGCAGATAATTGGCCCCAGGTTGCAGCACATACAACCCCCATCCCACAGACATAGATAAGAGATAGGAACTGGCTTCTCTGCCCTTTCTCAAAGATTTTTGTGATCACCAAAGGTGATCTGGGCATAAGACATGATCCATGATTGTCTGGAGTATCCAATCTTCATGCACAGCTCCCCAGTGCCCCAGTTTTTTTTTTTGTTGTTTTTTTTTTTTGCTCCTCCACATCCAAAGCTGATGTCATCATGGGACTCACTCTGTGACCTTCAGCCTCAGGTTGTCTGCATGCTCAGGGATCCCATACACATGTTCCATGCCTGGCAGAGAGAAGTCCAAACCCACAGACATGGGGCCTGGAAAGGAAAAAAAGCAAAGAACAGGCTCCAGAGCTACTACGTGGCAAGGACTCCTTGTGCCCCTGCCCAAGGTTCTCCCAGCCCCTCACCATAGGGCTTGCTGTCAGTGTGCGTTTTGAATGTCTCCTCCCAGGCTCCTGGCTCATCTTTCTCTGCCTTCCCCTGGGTCTCCTCTGGCTGTAAGGAGGAAAGTGGACCACTACCCAATCATATACCAGTTTTCTCTCTTCCCATTCCCATTTTCTAAATTCCATCCCTGATGGCAAGACTAAGCTCAAGTTTCTTGTGGGCCATTCCCATCCAGCCTCCCAGCCAGCCCTATCCTCCAACCACCCATGCCCTCCAACTTGCCTTGTCACCATCCCCTGGTGTTTCCTCGGGCTGGGCCCCATCACCCTCAGCTGGTTCTTTTGATCCTTGCCTGGAAGGTAGGAGAGCTGTCTGCTCCAATCCAGAAGGGACAGGGACGAGGGGCTAGTGGAAGGAGGGGTAGGGGAGTAGAGAGCCAAGGGTCCAAAGGAACGAAGGAATTGGTAGAAGGGACTGAATGTTAAAGCTTGAAGGGGGACCCCTAGTGAGCAGGTAAGTTGGCAAAGGATGGGGAAAGAAATGAGACAGGGGAAATGAGGAGTAAATGCCACCAGGAGGTACTTTCCACACATAGGCCCAAATCACCAGCCTCTGCCAGTATCCCAAAAGATACAGGCAGGATGGTTCAGGAGCCTGAGTTCTGAATGCCAATCCTGGCTCTGCTGCCTCCACTGAGAGACTCTGGTCCCAAATGACCTTATTAGGTTATAGCCTCCTAGCCTGACACAGGGTATTACAAAGGCAGATGGGTCATACTATTATACCAAGCCTCTACAGACACACAGAGACTTCAAGAGGTTCTGCCAAAGAATGCTTTCTTTTTTTTTTTTTTTTTAGACAGAGCCTCAAGTCACCCTGGATAGAGTGCTATGGCATCACAGCTCACAGCAACCTCCAATTCCTGGGCTCAAGTGAGTCTCTTGCCTCTGCCTCCCAAGTCGCTGGAACCACAGGCGCCCACCACAACGCCCGGCCATTTTTTGGTTGCAGCCGTCATTGTTGTTTGGCGGGCCCGGGGGCTGGATTCGAACCCGCCAGTTCAGGTGTACGTGGCTGGCGCCTTAGCCCATTGAGCCACAGGCGCTGAGCCCAAAGAATACTTTCAAGGACAGCTGGCATGCAGCTCTGCCTAGAACTTCAGCTACACCCCAGCTGAAAGCAAGGAACCCTAGCAACAGGCAGCATCTCTCCACCCACCCCTTGGCAAAGCAGTAAGCTCCCTACATGCCTTACAGACTTTAAACAATTTCTCTTCCTTCTCCCAGGGGGCTCCTAGCCAGGCAAACAGAAAATGGGGGGAAAAGATACAACATAGCTAAGGAAAGAAGGTCGAGTGAAGGGCAAGGCATGGAAGGGGCTGGGCCCCTACCCCTGCGGGCTAGAGTGAAGGGTGGGTAAGGGCAAAGGAACAGATACAGTACCAGTGGTCATGGATTTACCTAGAGAAAAGGTTCTTGATCTTATCCCACATGCTACCGAGCGTGAGACTAACTTTATCCGAGAAACTGGGGCAGGAGGAGATGGGTAGGGAAGGGGAAAAGGAGGCACAAAACCAACACAAAAACAGAAACATAAAAGTGAGTTTCAGTCGACAAACTTCCAGAGATGGGGGGAAAAGAAACCAAAATAAATAAATAAATAGGAAGAAAATAAATAAATCTGGGAAATGTGATGATGTGAGAAGGGGAAGAGGGGAGGAGATGCCCAGGGTACAGCTCAGGGACAAAAGTGACTGCCTCCTGGTCTGTACAGGAAATGGAGAAAACTGCAACCCAGGTCTGATTTCTACCCTCCCTAACACAGCTTCTCCCAGCCCCCAGCCCCTCTCTTGATGTCTTACCACCCTGTCTCCTCCCAGGAACCCAATGCCAGACCCCACAACACCCTAGACTCTTTCACACTACTTTCCCTACAATCCCAACCCCTGTACTCACGAGACCCTAGGAGCCCTCTGGTGCTCAAACTCCATGAGTCCTCGAGCATTGACACTGAGCAGAAGGCTTCGGTCTTCTAGCAGGTCAAGACGGAATGGCCGTGCTGTCAAGATGATCTTATAGGGGCCCTCAGCCACTGTTAGCTCCACACTGTTGTCGTCACGGCCAGAGATAGAAAGCCTAGGAAAGAGATCAAAAGGAATATAAGGAAGTACAAAGGACCAAAAGTAGTCATTGCACTTCAGAAGAAGAGGTGCCTGCTAAGAGCAATAGGCAATGCGACAACAGCGCAAGTATAAACAAAATTTTTTTTTTTTTTTTTTGAGACAGAGCCTCACGCTGTCACCCTAGATAGAGTGCCGTAGCATCACAGTTCACAGCAACCTCCAACTCCTGGGCTCAAGCAAGTCTCTTGCCTCTGCCTCCCAAGTAGCTGGGACTACAGGTGCCCGCCACAACGCCCAGCCATTTTTTGGTTGCAGCCGCCATTGTTGTTTGGTGGGCCCAGGCTGGATTTGAACACACCAGCTCAGGTGTATGTGGTTGGTGCCTTAGCCCGTTGAACCACAGGCACTGAGCCAGTATAGACAAATAGATAAAAGGAACCCAGAATACAGAACAGATAAAGACCTCAGAAAAAGACCTAAGAATCCTTACTTTGAAATGTAACAGAAGTGGCATTTCAGATTAGTGAGGAAAAAAACGTGACCATTTGGCTCAGTGCCCATAGCTCAGTGGTTAGGGTGCCAGTCATATACACCAGGGCTGGCACTGGCAGGATAGTTCCTGCCAGTGCCAGCAACTCTGGAGGCTGAGGCAGCAGGATGCCTGCAGCTGAGAAATCTGTGGTTGCATCGAGCTATGATGACGCCACTGCACTCTTGCACTCTGCTCAGGGCACAGGGTGAGACTTTGTGACAACAATTTTAATAAAGGGACATGGAGATAGATGTGTTTCTTAGGAAAAATTTACCGCGCAGTAGGGGGATCAGCCACCAAAACATCTGGTACACGGTATCGGAGTCTCCGGGGTTCAAGTTCATCAATCCTAATTCTAGTCATGTTCTTTTGAAGTCCCTGGAGTTCCAGCACCAGCAATACCTGTGGAGACAAAGGTTTGCATGTGAAGAAAGGAGAGGTACTACACCATGAAATGTCCTCTGAACACATTTCCTTCTGAGGGGGTCCCTTCCTTTGAGCCCTTTGCATAAGTGACCTAAGATTTATTTACAAAGTAAAAGTCCCAAGATTAGGCAGGAAAGATGTTGGCTACAAGTTCCCCCCTCCCAAATTACCCTTCAGCCATTTCCCCAATCCCTACCAAACCTCTTCTTTGTCTTGCCTGACCTTGGTGACCTCATGGATCAGATGGACTGTGACGGAATCGGGACCAAGCTGCATAGAGTCCAGCAAGGCTCTGTATGGAGAAAGCCCTGGCCGTATGCTTCGCTGCCGCCTACCAAGTCGAACAGGTAAGAAGTAAGAAGGGGCAGGAGGAGCACCTATAATGTTCCTAGGTCTTTCTATCCTGCAGCATCCTCAAGCTACCCCATCTATCCACATATACCTCCCACATTACACTACTTTCCATCCCATTCTTTCAGACATATCATACCTGCAAAAAGAACTCTCTTCACAGGTCTTAAAATTGCTTCTATCCACAGCAAGGCTAATCCCCAGGAAGACCCCTAAACAAACTAGTACCAAACTTGCCCAAGACCTAGAGAAAGAAAAAGGAAAAAGGAACAATCAGCCCAGGGGTCAGGAAGGGCCCCACCTTTAGAAGAAAAAGCTTCTTCTGTCAGAATTCTAGAAGACAGGGCGGTGCCTGTGGGTCAGTGAGTAGGGTGCCAGCACACCCATGTACTGATGATGGTAGGTTCAAACCCGGCCCTGGCCAAACTGCAACAAAAAAATAGTCAGGCGTTATGGTGGGCACCTGTAGTCCCAGCTACTCAGGACGCTGAGGCAAGAGAATTGCCTAAGCACCAAGAGATGTAGGTTGCTATGAGCTGTGACTCCAGGGTACTCTACCAAGGGTGACAAAGTGACACTTTGTCTCAACCAAAAAAACAAAAAAATCTAGAAGACAGCTCAGGGAAGAGGGGAAAAAGACAGAGTCACATAAAATAGAAAAGAAGGCAGAATAAACATGGAGTTAATAATCAGGACTAAGGAGTTCACTCAGTCACCTCTTCCCTTTGAAAGAATAGACTAAAGAATTTTTGGCCATTAGAGGCTCTGGTATTGACTCTAGTTACATCAGCCTCTCAGAGGAAAGGAGCAGTGACAGTCCCAGAGGAAATGGTAGTACCATGTGTATGAAAGACAGACACAAAGTAAGCTGTGCCTTTCCCTGGGCAAGGTGTCCGGTGGATGCAGAGTTAAAAAGTTAAACATGGGGCGGTGCCTGTGGCTCAGTGAGTAGGGCACCACCCCCAAATATTGAGCGTAGCAGGTTCAAACTGAGCCCAAGAGCTGGAGGTTGCTGTGAGCTGTGACACCACAGCACTCTACCGAGGGTGACAAAGACTCTTTGAAAAAAAAAATTAAAAAAAAAAATGTTAAACACATATACTCAACTAGCCTACTGGTCACAGTTCCTTGGGTTTTAACCACCCTACCACTCCAGGCAGCCTGTTCTTCTTTTGTTTTTTGTTTTTTTTTTTGAGACAGAGCCTCAAGCTGTCACCCTAGATAGAGTGCTGTGGCATCACAGCTCACTGCAACCTCCAATTCCTGGGCTCAAGCGAGTCTCTTGCCTCCGCCTCCCAAGTAGCTGGGACTACAGACGTCCACCACAACGCCCAGCCATTTTTTGGTTGCAGCCGTCATTGTTGTTTGGCAGGCCCGGGCTGGATTCGAACCCGCCAGCTTAGGTGTACGTGGCTGGTGCCTTAGCCCGTTGAGCCACAGGCGCCGAGCCAGGCAGCCTGTTCTTCTGATCTCAAACTCTTGCATCTTCAAAGCAAGTCACCACCATTACTACCCAAGGCCAAAAAGAGTGACAACAGCTAAAATGTATTGAGCCCCAATGTACCCTCAAGGGGCCTAGGTAATTGCTTTATTACTACTAGTTTTTAATTCTGCCTGCAGTTTTTAAAAGTATCAGCCCTCGGGGTGGCGCCTGTGGCTCAAAGGAGTAGGGCACCGGTCCCATATGCTGGAGGTGGTGGGTTCAAACCCAGCCCTGGCCAAAATCTGCGCCAAAAAAAAAAAAAAGTATCAGCCCTCTGGTCTTACCTCCAGAGATTTTTTGAGACAGAGCCTCAAGCTGTTGCCCTGGGTAGAATGCCATGGTGTCACAGCTCACAGCAACCTCCAACTCTTGGGCTCAAGCGATTCTCCTGCCTAGGCCTCCCAAGTAGCTGGGACTACAGGCACCTGCCACAAAGTCCGGCTATTTTTTGGTTGCAGCCATCATTGTTGTTTGGCAGGCCAGGCTGGATTTGAACCTGTCAGCTCAGGTGTATGTGGCTGGCGCCTTAGCTGCTTGAGCCACAGGTACCGAGCCTAGAGATTTTGTTTTAATTGGTCTGAGAAAAGAACTGGAAATCAGTTTGAGTGTTGTTTTTTGAGATAAGAGTCCTACTCTGTTGCCCAGGCTAGAGTGCAATGGTGTCATCACAGCTCCCTGAAACCTCAAATTCCTGAGTTTAAGTAATCCTCCTGCCTGTGCCACCTAAATAGCTTGGACCACAGTTGCACACCACTGTATCCAGCTAATTTTTCTATTTTCAGCAGAGACAGGTTCCTACTCTTCTGCAGGCTGATTTAGAACTTCCTGAGCTCTAGGGATCTTTCCACCTCAGCCTCCCTAACAGCCCCCACACCGGCCTGGGCATCAGTTGTTTGTTTTTGTTTTTTTTGAGACAGAGTCTCATTTGGTCACCCTTGGCAGAGTGCCGTGGCATCTTAGCTCACAGCAACCTCAAACTCTTGGGTTCAAGTAATTCTCTTGCCTCAGCCTCCCAGGTAGCTGGGACTACAGGTGCCCAGCTATTTTTTAGAGATGGGTCTCACTATTGCTCAGGTTGTCTCAAACTCATGAACTCAGTCAATTCACTCACCTCAGCCTCCTAAGTGCTGAGATTACAGGTCTGAGCCACCGTGCCTGGCTGGGCATCAAACGGTTCAGACGCACTTCTGCCTGACTCCAGGCCCACATACTTCACCTCCACCATGAAGCACAATACAGCATTACCAATCACTATCAGGATGAAACAGGCTTGTCTTATTGAGGACTATCACCCCAAGGTGATCACAAACTTACTTCCTCAACTTTCTCCAATATGCTATCAAATGACAAACAAGGGTGCTAATAGGCTTATCTTCACAGTTAGCGAGAAAAATATATTCATTCAAAATAAATCCTAAACAGTTCTCAAATTTCAGTGTCTGTTAAGAATTATGTGCAGTACTTATTAAATGAAGACTCCCAAACCTCAGACACTGCATTTTAAACATGCTCTCCTGGTGACTCATGTAGGCTGTGCAGAAAAGTGGCTCTAAGTAATAAAATTTTACAACCATGCCAGCCACGGTGGCTCACGCCTGTAATCCTGGCACTCTGGGAGGCCGGGGCAGGTCAATTGCTTGAGTTCATGAGTTCAAGATCAGCCTGAGCAAAAAGCAAGACCCCATCTCTACTAAAAATAGAAAACCTGAGGCAAGAGGCTGGCTTGAGCCCAAGAGTTGAGGTTGCTGTAAGCTATGTGCCACCACATTCAACCCAGGGTGACAGCTTGAGACCCTGCCTCAAAAAAAAAAAAAGTGGCACCCATAGCTCATTGGGTAGGGCGCCGGCCACATAAACCCAGGCTGTCAGGTTCAAATATAGCCCCAGTCAGGTAAACAATGACAACTACAAAAGAAAATAGGCTTGGCGCCTGTGGCTCAACAGGCTAAGGCGCCAGCCATGTACACTTGAGCTGGCGGGTTCAAATCCAGCCCAGCCCGCCAAACAATGATGGCTGCAACCAAAAAATAGCCAGGCATTGTGGCGGGCGCCTGTAGTCCCAGCTACTTGGGAGGCAGAGGCAAGAGATTTGCTTGAGCCCAGGAATTGGAGGTTGCTGTGAGCTGTGATGTCAGCTCACATCAGCTGACATCCAGGGTGACAGCTTGAGGCTCTGTCTCCAAAAAAAAAAAAAAAAATAGCCAAGTGCTGTGGCAGGGAACTGTAATCCCAGATACTTGGGAGGTTGAGGCAAGAGAACTGCTTAAGCCGAAGAGTTTGAAGTTGCTGTGAGCTCTACTAAGGGCAATGTAGTGAGACTGTCTCCAAAAAAAAAAATTTTTTTTACAACCTATTATAAGGTAACTAAAGACTTGGTCTACCATACACATTGTATCTAGGTATCTACCATTAGCCTCAGTATCTGCTTAAAAGCTAAGGGTAAAGAAAATTACAAGAAAGGAGATTACAGAACAGAGAATCTTCCACCTGCAGAAGAATGTGCAAAGCGACTGCTCCACATCAGGTAAGACAGAAAAGTGAGAAAAAGACCAGGCAATGTAATTTAATAATCCAAACAAGAATAGGTACTACCACAACAAGCAGAAGAAATGCTACCAGAAAACTCAACCACAAGGCATGCAGGACTGAGGGAACTGCAGCAGGCACATTGGGCCACTGACCCATGTCTATCTGGCCAAAGCAGCAGTAATCACAAGTACAGTGAGTTAAAATAAATATCCTCTAGGGCCTATTTGCACAGTCTATAAAATTACTTTGGAGATACCTCAATGGGGATAGGATTTCTAAAGAATCTTTCAGATGTGACCTGTTGGAAGGACCTAGGAACTTATGGATGTATTGACACACACCAAACAAGAGGTGTTCATAAGCCAAAGTCAGGAACGAGCCTCAGGATGAGTTGCACCCGTTTATTGTTTCCAATTACAGGCTCCCAGAGAGTTGGGTTTACGATCCACGCTTCAGACATTACAGCCTCTCCCACCCCAATATGTCCCGTTAGGTCTTAGTAAACTCTGTGGTGCTAGGAATGTGTTTGTTTCGAACCTTTTTTTTTTTTCTCGGTAATATAAACTGGAGCGCGCAGGCCAGACCATTCAATTACACGTTGTGTTTGAGCAACATCATCCAAGCTGACTGTGAACTTACTGGATACCGCCCTGGCCGTGCCCAGCGACCGTGGGCACTAAACTAGCCAGGGCTGGCGTCCACGTGAAGACAGGGCAGAAAGAAGGCCGGAGCTACGGGGGGTAGAGCAAGAGTAGTGCAGGAGTAACTGCAGTCGCGTTGTTTCCAACCAAGTGGAGGGGCCGCAGGGCAGCAGGCTGCCTTGACCAAGGCCAGGCCGCATCTGGTCCCCCGCCCCGACGGCCCAGCGCACTGCAGGAAGGAGGCGGCTGCGTCGACCGCCGAAGCCGCCAGAAGAGGGCGGCGGCTAAGAGCGGCGAAGGCCAAGAAAGGCGCACAGCTGCAACCTTCCTGAGCTGCGGAGCAGGAGCCTGGAGCCCCAGAGGCAAGAGCCCCCAACGTCGCGCGGATCTACAGCGAGGAGACTGCAAGTGCCTGAGGCCACCTCCAAAGACACAAAGATTCCTCGCGAAGCCCGGGATGGCAAAATGTCAGAGGATATGCAAGAAGGAGAGCTATGGGGCTTGGGGGATTTGGGGGCGTCCCGGGCGCGCCCCCATGTTCTGGGCTCCTCACCGCCTCCTACGCGCCGCCACTGCCGCTACCGCCGCCATCTTGTGCCGGGTTTGTTCCTTGACCCCGAACTTCCCCTCCCACCGCGTGTTGAGCCACGTATCTTAGTGCCCGCCCCTTCCGGCCTTCTGATTGGCCCGGGCAGAGGGCGGTCAGGCGGCCGCCTCATTGGCCGAATACGCACTCTAAAAACCGGCGGTAGCGAATTCCAGGGGTGGGACTTGAGGCCAGGGGCAGGAGCTTCCAGAGCCTGGAGCTGTCCGACTTTGCTTGCTGTCAGCATCAGGCAGAAGTACTGGACTGGTTTTCTCAACTCGGCAAATTTTATTTTAAAAAAAAGGTGGGGGAGGGAATAAGTGACAGCGCTTAGACTTAGAACCTCCACCCTTCCGTAGCACCTTAGTTCCTTCTCTCTCTCTCTGCTCAACCTCCTTGGCCTTCCGGAGCATAGGAAAGGCTATGTCCCTTGCCGAAGGAGAGTGGACGGTGGAGGTGCCTGGAAACGGCCAGAGAAAAGGCCCAGGCGATCGATGTTGCGGTGGAGGACACTGTGCAGCACAGCCAGATGGGCTCCACCCTCACCCCCACCCTCCCTGGAGAAGTCCCGGATGAAGCGGCCAGGCTCAGACTGGAAGATGAACTTTTGGGGCAAGGGGCCATGCTCCCGGAGAAAGCCCCAGACACTGAGCAGTAGCAGGCGTACTTCAAAAGGTGCCAGTTGGCTAAATACCTCGTGCATATTGCCTAGGGCTGGGGGCAGGAGGCTTCCTTCAGCCATGACAGCCACTAGGGTACAAGATGCCTCCAGGTGCCAGGGTGAGTGGGTTGTGTCAGGGTGTCGAGAGGCTTCCCAGTGGCCCAATAGGGCAGCCAACAGCCCCCGCAGCAGCACAGAGCAGTAGCACAGGGCTGGGGGAGCAGCTGCTACCAGCTTTAACAGCTCAAAGAGCAAGGGCTGTTCCCGAAAGCGCCGGCCAATGCGGAGGTCCCGCTCCACGGTGGCCCGGGCATGCTCCTCCGGGGGCCAGGCCAACTCAGCACCAGCTGCATCAGGACATACACTCTCCACCAAGGTCACTGCCACTGCTTTGGCTGCCTCTGGGCTCAGGATGGGAGCCCCCCAGCATCCTCCAGATTCAGCACTCCCAGGGGCACTGCAGCATTGAACCAGGAGGCTGAGGAGGCTCTGGGTATTATAGGTCACTTCCTGCTGATTTCGTGACTGGACAAACTTAGGTGGCTTTAATCCACGGCCAATGACTCCAGCGTGGAAAACTGACCAAATCCCTCCAGGACCTGGCACAGCTGCAGTGTGCCGCCGGTTAGTGTCCAACAGGGAGGCAGAAGCCAAAGGAGCTGAGACAGCAGAGAGTGTCTCATTGTCCCCATCCACTTCTCCTCCAAATAGTTCTGTATTGCCTCGGTGTAAAGCTCCCTCAACAAGCAACTGCAGGACAGCCTTGAGCCCAGCTGGGGAGGTCTGAGAGAGGTGGATAAGAAGCTGGGAAGCTGAGGCCACACCTGGAGGACCATGCAGCCTCAGAGAGGCAAAGAATCGGTGCACCCCAGCCCTCACAAGTCCCAGGAGTTGGGAGGGGGATAAGCCTTCCAGAGGAAAGGGACAAATGGCCAGGAGGGAGGCAGCAGCTTCAGCTACTTCCTCCTCAGGATGTAGCAGGAGAGGCGCCAGGTCAGACAAATGGGCTGAGGCAGACTCCCCAAACCGGGCCCCTAGAGCTGCAGGGCCCTCACCACCCTGCTGTTCCCACCCCACCAGAAGTGCCAAGTTTCGCAGGAACCTGGCAGTGAATGGAGGCTGTAAAGTCCCTGCATGCACTCGAGCCAGGCAGCTTCGGAAGGCCAGGGGCAGGAGGCCAGAGAGACTGACCACCAGTCCTGCATATAACTGGGTGGCCAAATTTAACTCTTCAGGGCTTCGGGCTCTGCTCAGTAGATGGCCCAAGGCCTCAGGTCCACAGCTAGGCCGGGTATAGACAGATAACAGGCCCAAGAGCTGGTGCTGCCAGAGGAAGCGCTTTCTTTCCAGTCGTAAAGTCTCTCCACATAACTCTCCAACGTGGTTTCTTAGCGCATCTAAAAAGGGCACTGGGCGGGGCAGTGGGGGTGGGCCCAGTACTCCTTCCCCAAGAGACCCTCCCCGGTGATGAACCAGTTTTTGCAGGTGCAGCAGCAACAGCTGGATTAGCCGATCACAGGCCTCACGCACGGTGTCTGGCACAGCCAGGCCCTGGGTGGTAATGACTGAAGCAGGCATAGCGGTGTCTACCAGGAACTGCAGCAGGCGGTAGGCACCTGCCCCAGAGGCCTGGCTCACCAGGTGTACAGCCAGGTTTAGCATGTTGTCCAGCTCCTCTCGGGGAAATCCCTGCAGGTGCTGCTGCAGCTGGCTCAATACAGCTGGGGGCTTCAGGCAATCCACAAGCTCTCCAGAGACTGTGCCCAACAAAGCTGGTGACATGACCGCCAGCTGCAATAAGAAGGGAACTGTGGCCTGAAGGGAGGGGTCCCCACTCCGGCCCCCAGTGCCCCCTGCCAGGCTATCATGGAACATTCGTAGGAGTTCTCGCCGGATGCTGTCTCCATGGCGGGAGGCCAAGTGTCCTAAAATACCTACAACTGAGGCAATCTTGGGCACCCGTTTCTCTCCAGGGATGGCAGGAGATCCAGGAAAAGGGTCTGTAGAAGGGGTTTGAGAAGAGCTTCCACCACTACCACCAACTCCACCTCCAGCCCCACCATGGACACAGAAGTCCTTAAGGCCACAAGAGAGGACTCGGGAGATGATAGTGCCAGGAAAAGAAGAGCCAATATGTGCCACAACCCAGTCAAAGTGTGGGGAATGCTGAACAGAGGTATCCAGCAAGGCATCCACACACGCATCTGGGCAGCTACCAATCAAAGCTGAGAGGCATTGCACATAGATGTCCATTAATGTGCGTGTGGCCCTACAGCCCATCCACAGCTGCAGCAGTTCATTGAGAGAGCCAGTAGCGTGGGGCACACGCTGGTGCTGACCTGAGTATGTGCTGCTCAGTTGCCCCATGAGGTCAATGGACCAGGCACTAATCACAGGTGCCCAGGCCTTTGGGTTAGCCCGGATAAACTCAGAAAGCACCTGCTGCACTTCCTGTACCACATCCTCTAAACCAGGTCCCCCAGGAGGGACATGGGAGGGTGGAGGTGGACGAAGGTGAGGTGGACCAGCCACAGGGCTTTCATCCAGGGCAGCCAGATGTGCCCGGACACTCTCATCAAAGACACCTCTCAAGTGGTCAAGCACAGCAGCCCGGGCAGGTGGCAAAGAACGAAGCAAGAGGAGACCACAGCGAGCATGTTCCCGGGCTGAGAGCTGGTGGCCCAGAATGGGATCTACACCAGTCAGAAAAGCCTTGATTTCCTGGGACAGCTCCTGAGCACTATAAGGAAGCAAAAGAAATGGACTTAGAGTGTTGTGAGATGTTAAGCAAGTTACATTTCTTCTGTGAGTTTTGGTTTCTTTCTATTTAAAATAGGGATAATAACTTTCCCTCATAAGTGACTGTTTATAAAGCACTTAAATACCATACCTGGTTCTCACTAATCACTGAATAAATATTGTTTATCTTTCAATAATAACAGCAACAATAATATCAATAATGGATAACAGAATATGTCAGGTACTCTTTTAAATACTTTGTATCACTTCAATCCTGAAGCAGTATGACCCCATTTTACAAAGGAATTAGGTAATCAGATTGCTACTCATATACCTTCAAAGAAGGTAGGAACCATCTCTTCAACACTGTGCTCTTCAACACTAAATCTCCTTCTTCTGAGGTGCTTAGTATACAGGAAGACTCAATAAGTATTTGTTGAATTAAGTCTACAATATCTACACCTGTCCAGGCTGGGATCTGTGGCTCATGCCTACCACTCTGCGAGGCCTGAGCAGGAGGATTACTTGGGCCCAGGGGAGGTTGCAGTGAGCTATGATTACACCAATGCACTCTAACCTGAGCAGCAGTGCAAGACACTGACTCAAAAAAAGAAAAAAAAAACTGAAAAAAACACCTTTCCAGGGAGACACCTGTGGCTCAAAGGCCGGAGGTGGCGAGTCCAGTTCCAGCCCCAGCCCAAAAATGCAAAAAAAAAAAAAAAAAAAACTTTCCACCTTTATTGTACTACCCCCCAAACCACAGGCACAAAGTTATAAGCTGCTCATTAAAGGTTCTTCCCTCCTAACACCTGCTTTTCCCCACATTCTGCAAACACCCTAAGCCTACCACTGCATCAACAGCAACAACCTACTCAGCATCCTCCCATGTGCCTGGGAATCAAGGTGTTCCGGGGGCACAGACAGGGTAATAATGCTTTCCAACCCTTCCCTCTCACAAAACATGGGTCGTGTTAGACTTTAAGAAGTCAGTATTATGGGAGGAGGCAAATCCCCTTTCTCTTATTGCCTTTTCTGTCAAAGAAAGCAGTATCCTCTAGTTGCTGATAGGGTTCTAACTGGGCCTTCCACAGCGGTTCCTCAAAAAACATAAATAAAAAAAATTCTAATACAAAAGAGTGTCACTGCCCCGGTGAAACGGAAAAGCTATAAGGAAGCATTCAGTGGTTTTCTGGGCCTGGAGAGTCTCAGGGAGTCTTCTCCGTGAAATAAGGGCCCTGTGTTTGTTCCCTCCGTTCCAATGGGGCAGGGCAGCTGGTTTCCCAAGAGTCTTGATAACCCCTGCTCTTGGAGAGCAAGGCCAGGGTCAGACAGGACCAAGGTGGTGGGACAGCAGGCACAGGAGGCAGGACTTTTGGTCTGGCAGTCCCTGAGTTCCGGGAGGACCCGACCAGGAATCTCTGAGAACCTTGACGCGAGTTCTCGAGGTAGGATCCGGGTTTTTGCCGAGAAGGCTGGGGATCGGCGCGGGGCCGCGCGGTGGGGTAAGATGCCAGGGACTCTGACTACCTGAGAGGCGCGGGACCGTGGGTGGCTGGGGCAGGCCCGGGAGGCCCCGGGGCCCCGGGAGGGTCGCACAACGCGGACATCCCGGAGCCCTATCCTGAGCCCGAGGCAGGAGCGGCGGAGCGGAGACGGCAGGCGCAGGCGCAGGAGAACTCGAAAGGAACCAGCGACGAGGCCTCTCAGGAAAATCAATCCGGCGATGTCCGCGACCCTCACACATTGGTTCCGCACCGCGTCAAAGTCCTGGAATAGAATCTAGTCGATGACAGCAGAATCCAACCCGCCTTCAACACAACCATGTTTCCCTAAGGGCAGTTGACACGTAGACTAAGGGATTAAATTATTTTTCCTAACGCCAAAAAAGCAAAATGTTCAACTTGCCAGCTTTTTTTTTTTTTTTAGAGACGGAGTTTCACTTTAACGCCTTCGGCAGAGTGCCATGGCGTCACACAGCTCACAGCAACCTCCAACTCCTGGGCCTAGGCGATTCTCTTGCCTCAGCCTCCCGAGTAGCTGGGACTACAGACGCCTGCCACAAGGCCCAGCTATTTTTCTGTTCTGCCGTTCGGCGAGGCTAGGTTTGAACCCGCCACCTGCGGTATATTGAGCCGGCGCCCTACTCCCTGAGCCACAGGCGCCGCCCAACCAACTTGCCGGCTTTTAAAATATGAAGCTGCCGGGCATGGTGACTTATAACTGTATTCCTAGCACTTTGGGAGGCTGAGGTAGGTGGATCGCTTGAGTTCAGGAGTTCAAGACCAGATGGAGCAAGAGCAAGACCCCACCCCCTTCTCTACTAAAAATACAAAAAAAGGGGGGCGGCGCTTGTGGCTCAGTGAGTAGGGCGCAGGCCACATATACCGAGGGTGGCAGGGTCAAACCTGGCCCCTGCCAATCTGCAATAAAAATAGCCGGGCGTTGTGGCGGGTGCCTGTAGTCCCAGCTACTCAGGAGGCTGAGGCAAAAGAATCGCCTAAGCCCAAGAGCTGGAGGTTGCTGTGAGCTGTGATGACGCAGCACTCTACCAAGGGCAACGGAATGAGACTCTGTCACTAAAAAAAAAAAAAAAAAAGCCAGGAATTGTGGTGAGTGCCTCTAAGTCTCAACTACTTTGGGAGGCTGAGACAAGAGGATCTCTTGAGCCCAGGAGTTGAGGTTCCTGTGACCAATGATGATGGCCCGGCACTCTACCCATGGGGACACAGTGAGACTCTGTCCAAACAATAATAATAATAAATTAAGCACTATGAAACATTTTAATAAACAGTGACAATGTAAAAAGCAACCAAAGAGAGAAGGGAAGGGTAAATGCAGAAAATAGATGGAAAGGATAGAAAAGTCATAAGAGAAGACAAAAAGAGAGGGAAAAAGAGAAAACCCGAAACAAAGTGGACTGAAGGTGTCTTCCCAGTCAGAGATGGGTACATCCTGTACTTGCTATCAGTCTCCTTCCAGGGGTGTCCAACCTACATCCCCGCAGGCCACACGCACATTATTTAATGCTGGTTTCACTTATCTGTGTATGGCAAAAAGGATGCATGGACTTTTTTCCCACCCTTCCTAGCTTTCCTTGTGTTTGTGTTTGTTTGTTTGTTTGCAGTTTTTGGCCAGGGCTGGGTTTGAACCCGCCACCTCTGGTATATGAGGCTGGAGATAATTTCCAGGATTTCACAGTTTAAGGATGCTAATTTTGGAGCTTGACATTCATGTCTGCCATTTATCAGCAATATAATGTAAGAAAGTGACTCAGCTGCTTAGAACTGGTTTCCTTACCTATAAAATTAGTTTGATGTCTCTACCTCACAGAATTTCTGTGAAGATCACTTGAGATAATTTATATAGGCCAGGAGCAGTGACTCATGCCTGTAACCCTAGCACTCTGGGAAGCCAAGGCAGGTGGACTGCTTAAACTCATGAGTTCAAGGTCAACCTGAACAAGAGCTAGACCCCTATCTCCACTAAAAAACAGAAAAACTGGGCAGCACCTGTGGCTCAAAGGAGTAGGGCACCAGCCCCATTAGTCAGAGGTGGTGGTTTGAAACCCAGCCCCGGCCAAAAAGAAAAAAGAAAAAAAAAAAAAAACTGAGGCA
>CAUYON010157457.1:0-17274 GCA_963573935.1 Arctocebus calabarensis
CAAGAGTTTGACCTCTCTGCTCCCATTTGGATGCCCTTTATATCCTTCTCTTGTCTGATTGCATTGGCTAGAACTATATTGAATAACAGTGGTAATAGTAGACATCCTTTGCTGGTTCTAGTTCTAAATGGAAAAGCTTTCAGTTTTACTCCATTCAGTTAATATTAGCTGTGGGTTTGTCATAGATAGCGCCGATCAGTTTAAGGAACGTGCTGCCTATGCCTATACTCTTCAGTGTTCTAATTAGAAAATTAGTAATTAGTAAATTAGAAAAATTAGTAATTTTGCACTTTCGGATTTGTAGTATTTGAAGTACTATCTAATACTAGCTAAACTCATATACCTATTTAGTACTAGCTAAACTCATATTCTTTTAAAAAGGACACAGTTCAGAGCATTATGGTATGAATGTGTGTAAACAGATTTGCCAATATCACATGGCACCAGTGATTTGGGGCCTCACTTTTATGATTAAGAAATTTGACCAAAGTGGGGTGAGGGAATGAGGAACAGAGAGAGGAGAGGAGGGGGAGTAGGGGGTCACGGTATATATGGCACACCTCCTGGAGGGTAGTACACAACTATAAGAGGGACCTTACCTAACAAATTTAAACAGTGTAAGCTAATTCTTTGTACCCTCAATTAACCTGAAACAATAGAATAAATAAATAAAAATAACACTAGAAAAGAATTAATAATAATAAAAAAAGAAACTTGACCACAGTAAAACATGGTCTGCAGAAATAATAATTTTATATCAGTATTGTAATGCCCAAGAGCAGTACACTGTGCCAGTTCAGTTGGAAAACAGAGACCAGCACAGGGACTCATATTAACAAACCAGCATGGTCTCAGCCCTCCTCAAGAATGATAGGCTAGGCTTGGTGCCCCTGGCCCGGTGGTTATGGTGCCAGCCCCGTACACTGAGGCTGGTGGGTTTGAACCTGGCTTGGGCCAGCTAAACAACAATGACAACTGCAGCAATTTAAAAAATGCTGACTTCACCCAGTTATGTACTGTCTACAAGAAACTCACTTTAGGCTTGGTGCCCATAGCACTGTGGTTACGGTGCTGGTCACATACACCAAGGCTGGCAGGTTTGAACCCAGTCCAGGTCAGGCCAGCTAAACAACAATGGCAACGGCAACAACAACAAACAAATAGCCAGGTGTGATGGTGTGCGCCTGTAGTCCCAGCTACTTGGGTGACTGAGACAAGAGAATTGCTTGAGCCCAAGAGTTTGAGGTTGCTGTGAGCTGCGACGCCACAGCACTCTACCAAGGGCGACATACTGAGTCTCTGTCTCAAAGAGAGAAAAGAATGATAGGCTAGGAGAACAAATGCACATGAAGAAATAGTTAACTTCAAGGTAGTAAAAATGTTTTCATCCAGAAAAGATGAGTCAGCCATTGTGTTGAAGGATTGGGGAATGGCTTGTTAATCTGACCGTGGATCCTGAGGAGAGGGATTTTTGATCCATGACGTCAAGCCTGGGAAGGGCGGGCAGTGGAGCGCAGCTGCCTGCAGGGAAGGTCCTTGACCTAAGCACCACAGATGGTTCGCCTGTTCCAGGAGGTTAGAAAAAAGTTGTTTAAGACACCTGATTTCTTACAAAGAGGAGCGCCTTATTAGACATGGTGGCTTAGGTACTGTTACTGTTGAGCCTGCTCGTTAAATGGCTTTGATTCCAGATCAGTTAACCTTGTCTTGTCTGGGAGTTTCCCAAAGGATTTATGACTTGAGGCTGTCAATGGTTCTTGCTTATGCCAGCCTTCTCTTTTCACAGATTGTTTTTTTTCTTTGGTCACTTGAGTGTAAACTTGCTGTCTTGGAGGAAAATTGGCATAGCTACTGAAGTATGTGTTAGCTACATTAATTTATCCTTTGGATAGGTGAGATGCCTGTGCATAGAGCAATTACTTCTGGTTTGAAACCACACTTCATGTCGCGAGTATGGCCGTCACTCTATGTGGGTCAGCAGCAGGCTGAGGCTTCCAGGCCCCCCCAGGCTATGGAACGGGATTGGGTAGAGGTGGAATCCTGTCTCTTCTGCCCACGGCGTTGATATCAGACTCCTTAGTGTGTCTTCTGTGTTTTCTCCACTGTAGCTGGCAAAACAACAACAAAAAGGCCGTTTATGGGGAAAGCAGCAAACATTTGGTTTCCACGTGTGCGCAACACTATTTATACGTCCTGTAGGAATAATAAAGTGAGACTAGAAGAAACAACAGCTTGGTTTGGAAAGCTCCCTGGTGTGGGAGACAGGGAGTTGGAAGACTGTTCCTGACTCAACCCCAAACTCGCAATTCTAAAAGGATCTTGGGAGAACTGTTGAGCTTCAGTTTCTTTTTAGGTTTGTGAGAGAAGAAGAGCCAGATTATAATAGCTCCAAGGGCTGACATTTTCTTTTTTTTAAAGACTTTTAGAAGTCTGCCTTCTCTTTATTTCTGAATGCTGTGCAACCCTCTTTCATTCAAAAGTATTGAGTGATATTCAGTAGAAGCGGAGATGTGGCAATAAATTAGACGAGACTTTGTTCCATTCTGATAGGAGGAGGCACACACATGATAAAAGAGTAAATAATTACCACGTAACTACAAATTGTGGCAATTGATTTGAAAAAAAAAAATAATACAGGTTAACAAAATACTTACTGAGGGACTAACGAGGGGGGACTTTCAATGGGACCGTTAGGAAAACGTCTCTGAAGAGGCGAACTTGGGAGGCGAGAAGGAAACAGCAGTACAGAGATAAGAAGGAAAAGTGTCCTGGGCAGAGTGAGCAAGAGTGTGAGTTTGTTTGTTCTGTCAAGTGGACCAGGTGATATTTTTTGAAAGTTTTGATAATACTTGTAAAATGTACGTGTACCAGATTTTGAAGACATTGTGGTAAGAATTCACTGCACCTCTTACTCAGGTCACCATGCCTGAGCGTTAAGTGACTAGGGACACAGTTACTACTCTGAGTCCTGAAAGGACATCTGAATGCAAGGTAATATCAGAATCCTTCCCATCATCGTGTTGTGTCTCTTTTATGTTTTGTTTCCCCAGTTTACTTCCTATTGCAGAGATGTGCAAGAGTCAAGACTTACATATTCAACGGAGGTAGAATCCTGAGAGAGTTCCAGGCAATTACTTAAGGCAGTGATCAGCAAGCTTTTCCACCTAACTTCCAAGTTGAGTGAGAGCGGAGGCCCTTTGGGGCCTCAGTATCTTAGCAGGAGGCAGCTGCAGTAAGCTCAAAATTCATTTGAGTTTTTCTGCCTTTTCCTAGCAATTAACCAAAGTTTGTATTCTCTGCCGTAATATAACTGCTTTAACTAGACTCCAAAAATGTTTTTTTTTTTTTTTTTCTGAAATAGCTAAGGTATTAATTTACTGGCTTTAAGTAACCCATCATCGTGTATAGCCTTTGGAATATTTCTTCCTCATTCTCACAGATATGTACCTCAAGAGTTTGGAGTTCTCCTCTTGGGCAGATTCAATAGCCAAGGTGATAATGGAGGGTCTGCCCGTGTGGGTATAGATGAATCATCATTTCTTAATGTACTGAGCATGTAGGAGGTCACAGTGGCTTTCTCAGGAGCTTTAGTTCATAACAGTTAGTAATTGTCTCCCACAGCAACGAAAGTAAAGCCAACCAGCAAAAGAGGAAGAATTCTTCTGCAGGCAGCCTTAGGGAAGAATCTAGAAATAAGAGTTGTGTATTCATGTACTTTGTAGCCAGATGTATCCAACCTTATTTCTCCCCTGCTATAGGTTGAAAGAAGAGTTGCCTTGAGCCACACATTAACTACAAAAATACTAATGAAAATTGATGAGCACACGAAAGTCCATGTATACTTTTCATGGTACCTGACACCACATGAAAGCAAAAGGTTGTCAGAACATCAGCATGCGACCCACAGGCCACAGGTTGGACACCCCTGCTTTGTACCATGTTGCTTGACGGTGCACATTTAACTTCTTCACTCTCGTATCCTGCACCAGCGAACAGGTGTGTTCTGGGATGAAGTATAAGGACAGCAAGGGCTGCTGCCGCCACCACCTTGGCAGAGGAGCCCTATCGGGCAGGCGTAGGGAAGGTCTCAGACAAGGCTGTGCTCTGCTAACCCTCTCCACTCTGGACTCTGCTGGTTAGGCAGGGTCGCTGAAAGGAAGGCGTGAGCAAAGAAGGCTTTTTCATTCCCGAGAAACACGCACATACATGATGGTGTCAAACCGCCAGCAGCAGTGTGTTCAGGAAGAATGAGGTGGTCAGGACAGCATCAGTATGATAACAGGCAGAATGAGGGGAGGAAGGCGGGGAACATGCCGACCGCAGACCCTGGGACGGTGGAACACAGGCAGCCTTTCACAAATCTGTCTATTGGTGTGAAGGTTCAATCTAGGGAAGTTAGAAATGTTTATGTGCTTTTCTCCCCCTAAAAGAAAAATAGCTTTTTTGTGAATATCATGTTAAAAAATTATATGTTAAAAATTTCTTAAAGCTGGGCCAGTGTAGTTGCTCATACCTGTAATCCCAGCACTCTGGGAGGCTGAGGCGAGGGATTGCTTGAGCTCAGGAGTTCAAGATCATCCTGAGCAAGAGCAAGACTCCTGTCTCTACTAAAAACAGAAAAACAACAGCCAGCATTGTGGTGGGAGCCTGTCTGTAGTGTAGTCCCAGCTACTTGGGAGACTGAGGCCAGAGGATCACTTGAGCCTAAAAGTTTGAGATTTCTATGAGGTAGGATGCCACGGCACACTTCCCAGCTCAACAGAGTGAGATTCTGTCTCAAAAAAGAAAAAAAAAATTCTCACAGCTAATATTACCTAAATCCACCTAGATCATAGATGCTGCTAAAATAGATTTATTGACTAGAAGAATGCCAGCCAGAAAGTTGGTCCTGTCCTTTGGTCACTAAGATTTCAATATTTAGTCCTATAGGAGAAGTAGCTACCCAGAGGCCATACTCTTTCCTCTTTTTTTAAACATTTTTAAATTTTTTTTAAATACTGTTTCAAGTTGGAATTAAACCCAGGTCCACTGGTTGCTAGTCACCCATGTTGGGCAGTGTGGTGTGTCTGGTTACCTGTGTGGTGTATAACCTATGCAAAAATATGCAAACCAGCAAGATTTGCATTATTTAATTTTATCAGCGAATGAACTCAGTCATCTGAGCCACTGCTTGCTTTGTACTACACTTTTGTCTGGGAGTTTAATCTCTAGTCTGGAAAGCAAGCATGTGGTCAGGACGGGAATTTTCTCATGGTCGTCCCGTGAGTTCATTTGAAAACATGATGTGATTTACCTGCAGCTCTTTGGGGGTCATGTTTGTTATGTCCAGGAAGGTACGGCTACATCTCTGGCTTTTCTTTTCCTCCAGTAATTTTGCAATTTGGTTGTTAAGTGTTATGCTGCCTTCTCATAAGTCATTTTATTTTTCTTTGGATTGATATTGCCTATGGCCATTTCAGCAAATCACATTCTGCAGGGAGGTCAGAGAGGGTAAATATTTATATATTTGGATAGAAATTCTTCTGTATGCTGCTTTAGAAATCCAATCCCAGTGTAATGACATTGCATTTGAATGCTCACTGTACTTGGCATCTGGTACACTTAGAGGAAAGTAGTTGTTCCCGGTGGTATTTTTGGTCATTTTCTTCTATTCTTTTCGAGTGGTGCTAGTGTATTTGTCTGACCCTCATGACATTTGTGTTTGTTGTTTACTGGGTGACAATGAAATAGATATTGATAAATTGTTTCATGGCAAAGTGACCCACAGTTTTCTGGATCTCGGTAAAGAAAACATTAACTAATAGTTTAGAGGTTGTTGCAAAATTGTCCAATATGAGGCTGTTCTATGTATCTCACGTGGTGAGACATAGATTAAGACAGAAGACCGTGTAAAAAGTTCCTTTAATTCTTTATCCCCATGTTAATAAGCAGTAGGCTGAAGAACTATTAAAATGATACACAACTCAATATATTCAGTTTTAGTGGAACTTATTTTCTTAGGCATGCTGACTTATTTAAAAGAGACTATTTCATTCAATATGGCTTTAAATAAAGGTTGCCATCGATTTCTAAACCTCAGAAGACTTTTAAAATCTTAAGCAGAATTGGAATAGTTCTCGGACTTTGCATTAAAATGTCATTGACTCTCCTGTTAAGTGGGGATAAAGAGTGGCACAGAGATTTTCCACTCAGTATACTCACGGGAGAACAAAACACTTTTCAGATTACTTATAGGTTTTCAAACCATTTCCCTTGATTTATTGAAAATCCAGACTGTCTTAGTAAGTAGATAGGTAATACTTCAAAGCTCTGAATTTCTGTTTTCTTGCTAAGATGTGCTTAAATCCATATCTCATTTTTTTAAAAAAATCCATGCTGAAAGGATTTTGAGGGCATAAAAGACATTTTTCCACAACTCATTGTGAGGCTCCCATTGTTTTTAATGCTTTGTATTTAATATAGTTAAATGGGGGGGGGGGACACCCACAGGGTAGACATTTCACAAAGAATATAGAATTCCTAAGTTGTTGCTTTGGGCTAGCTCATCTCCAACTCAACATTAAACTCATTCAGAATAGGTGATAGTATGGTTTGCAAGTAAAATCATAGGCTGGAGATATTTTCCTCTAGATAAGACAAATTGCTGTGCCCTTTAAGGTTACCTAGTCTCTGGAAGAAGTTTGAGGAAGATCCTGAAGAAAACCATTTTTGTTTCACCTCCAAGGGGAAGAAGGCGCATGAGCTGCTCTGTACTATGGGGCGGTCCAGTGGTAACCCAACAGTTCCATTGATAGTGGTAACCCGACAGTTCCATTGATAACCCGACAGAGACTATCAATGGCCATATCATACACGATTGGAAGAAAGTTGCCTCCTGACAGGTGTCAGAAGAGATCTTGAATGTTTCTCAAAAATCAGAGCAGTCATGGTCAATTATTTTTCTTGTATTTTAAATTGGGTTTGTATTGGGGAGAAAGAGGGGTCAGATTCCATTAATTTTCTCCTGTTTCCACTTTACCTGAGACCCTCTGAACTCTCTGGTCTGTATCTTACCTTGCCACAGATGCACATTTCAGTTAACTTATTTATTAACACTTTTATTCCTTGCAATGTTGCAGCCTTCAATAAGGAGGCATGTACTTGAAAGGATGGAGTGAGGAGAGAAGCGTTAGGTTTGTGAAGCTAGAACTGTGATCAGTTTCTGTATAGATGTCGCACATTTTCAGTATAGTTTTTTTTCCCTGGTTAACATAACCTTCATGGCATTTTCATAGGTTATTGTGTTCAGACATTTATATTCTACTTTTAGTAAGTTTCACCTGTAAGCTTCTAAGATGCACCGTAGTTGTGGTCCCACCAATTACCCTCCTTCCACCCATCCTCCCCTCTCCCTTCCCCTCCCTTGCCCCTTTCCCCATATTCTTTTGCTATAATTGGGTTATAGCCTTCATATGAAAGCTATAAATTAGTTTCATAGTATGGCTGAGTGCATTGGATTCTTTTTCTTCCTGTATTTTCTTTTTGAAGAACACATAAAAAATAAAAATAGGACAGTAGCCTTCAAAGTCGGGTTGACAGAATAATTGTGCTGACTTGCTTTCCCCTTGAGACTCTTTCCCATCTGTTTCCTGTTCTCCATTGTTGCTGTCATTGCCTGGGTGGGGTCCCTGGAGCTTGTCCTCTCCACCTGGGTACTAGTGTCTTCAGCGGCTCTCCTGGCTTCCAGTATCTCTCTCTACCCCTGTTCCCCATGGCCTCCAGAATCACCATTGCTGCCCACCGACGGAACCCTGCCCCTCTCCTCTTCAGAAACATGTTCCTTAACTTGTTAGTAAATTTCCTTTTCAGTCTCATTTTAATTCATCTTTCCAGATTTATTTCAACAGAGCCCAGACTCCATCATCAGTTCAAGAGAGAAAGGAAGAAACACGTCACATTTCCTGGTGCCTCCTGACTCTGAGCGTGTGCGGGAACTGGTGTGGGCTGGATCCGGGGAGGTAGGGTGGAGTCGGGGTACAGGCTGAGATGGCTCACATTCCCTGAGGTGCACTATTTAACCAGTGAACTCTGCAAAGTAAATGTAATCATTGTCTCACCTAAAGCGCTATATTAAGTTTGAAAACAGGAACATAAGGAGTTTTCTGAGTGCTACCGAGGCTTTTTGGTGCCATTCTTCAGTAGCACATTTAACACAATTCCTTGTTCGGTTTTCTTTTTCAATATTTTTTTGAAAAGCCGAAATAGAAGTGCTTAAGTGTTTGTACCTGCTTAGTCCAACAGGTACTGGTATTATTTTTATTGTGCTGTATAAGAACAGCAACTCTACAAATTAGCAGAAAATCATATTTCATCTGAAAGAACAAACTAACGAGAAGGTTGTAACACTGATGTTTTAATTGTACTTCTGGTATGATAGGTTCGGGGTTGTTTTCTTTGTGGGTGGTAAGGTGATAATTTTGCTACTTTAGCCTAGAAGTTGGCAAACTTTTACCAGAAAGGGCTAGATAGTAAACACTTGGCATCGTGGCCACTGGTCTCCCTTATAAGTACTCATCTTGCTGTTGTAGCCGTAGATAATATGTAAAGAAATAGTGTGGCCTTGTTCTAGTAAATCATGACGCTTATTATTTCATGCCTGTTGTCTTTTATTATTTGTAAAAACAGGAAACCAGCCAGATGCGGCTGGTGGGCCACAGTTTACTAACTCCTTTAATTAACTATTAAATATGTTTCTCAGTTTCCTCAGTTTTTACTTTTATGACTAATTTGAGGACGCTACTTACTTTTGTTTTTCTTTTTCTCTTTAAACGTGGGCATTGAAGCCTCTGTAGTGGGCTGTTTCCTAGTGGGTGCGTCTCCTCTGGTTTCTGCCTGGGCGGTGAAGCTGTAGGGTTGTGTGCTGTCTAGTAACCAGAACCTGCAGGGGGTGTTGCAGAGACGCCTCCGGGGAATGGAAGCAATGAATTTTAGGCGACCACTGCTCACAGCGTCTTGCTTCCTAAAGGCGGGGCCATAGTCATTTCCGCACGTGGCACAGCCTAACACGTCTGTCTGAGCACTCAGTGTCACATTTGATGTAATGAGGCTCCAAGAGCCACCAGGTTTTGCAGAGGGAGCTGAGTCTCTCGTCATCCGAGGCTATGGCGGGCTGCTGTCAAAACGGCCTCACACATAAAGAGAAATCTTAGCTCCCTTTCCTTGGGTTGCAGTCAAAGCAAGATGATAGCCTTTGTGAAAGTGAAAGTACACTAAGCAGTCAAGGAGATGATCTAATTTGGGCTCTTTATTCTAGTAGGGAGAATAGTGAGGAACTTCTCAAAGAGGGGGAAATAGGTCGACAAGGGAGCCAGAAGGAAGGTGGACGTGCGTCCCCGAGCTCGAGAGACAAGGTGCCTGCCTTTCCTCCCTGGGCACTCGGGAGGCGTCTCTGTGCAGTCAGCATTCCAGGGCCGTGTCCCTGCCTCCTCCAGCAACTTTGCCTTCTTCATCCTGTGTCTCCACCACCAGAGGCAGTCACTGCCTGACATTAACTCTGTACTTCAAGGGGCAGAGGAATGTAGTGATGTCTGATCCTTGACTCCTGAGATTTAGAGGAGGAAGGAGAGTTTTCTTATAACATGTGAACCGCTTCACCCTGAAGCCCTGGGGAAGTGTGGTCGATGAGAAAGAGACGTGAGCCAATGCACGGTGATTATTTTTGAATGTCCCTGTTTCCAGCGGCAGATGTGTATGTTTAGAACCTCACTGAGGATTTTTTACAAAAAGCACAAAAACACAAAAAGTGTTTGGAATGTGCCTATTATTATTGTCTCCCAGTTGCTGGGACGTTGGGCCCAATGAAAAAATTTATTTTTTGAGGTCAAATATTTACAAGCACAATGAAATTTCAAATGTAAAAGTTATAAAACTTGATGTGATTTATTATTAGAATTAATGTTAATGCAGACCCTTGTTAATGTCTGAGTCTGGGAAATACCACTCACCATTGGGCTTTTGTCAGTAATTATGGAGAACAGCTTATAACTGAGATGAGGCCCTTCTGAGTATGTTTGCATCAAGCTACAGTAGAATCTTGCCCTCCCCTATAAAAGGTGAGCCTGTGAAGTCGGAGTATATTTTCATAAGCTATGACTAGAGTGGTTTTAGCACTCTTTCTTTTTTTTTTTTAAAGGAATTTCTTTCTTTCTTTTTTTTTTTTTTTTTTCTGCAGTTTTTTGGCCGGGGCTGGGCTTGAACCGGCCACCTCCAGTATATGGGGCCGATGCCCTACTCTTTGAGCCACAGGCACCGCCTGGTTTAGCACTCTTAGCACTCTTAAGACAAATGACCACCCTGACCGTAGACTTGTAGTCAGAATCTTAGATGTGATATGTGGTGTTTACCTTGTTTCTGCTACTCTCATTAGCCAGTTTAGATATACACACTTTAAGAAATAAGTAGAAACATACATTACTCAAAAACATTCTGTGAAAAATATTTCGATGTTACTTTTTGGAACAGGATTGGTTACTTATCAGGATTGGTGTTCATTTCGCAAGAGTCACTGAAATACAGTTGGTGCTATTTGTGTAATAATTCTGTAGGTTTCTCTGTCTGAATGGCCCAGCTGAATATTCCTTCAACTTTCTAGAGTTGTGTTTTTTTCCCCTGGAATAATATGTTTTAGAATGATAAGTTTTTTATCTTAATATGGAACGATAGGTGTAGCTCTGTACCCATGTAGGTTATGTTTGTGGCAGCGAAGAGGAATAATGTCATTTGAAGTCTTACTGCTGTTAATGAGAAAAGCTAGGCAAAGAATTATACGACTTTTCCAATTTTATCTGTTAGCAATTTTTTGAAATTAATAAAAGAGAATGATTATTTTTTGAACATTTACTATGTGCTATGCATCTTGTATGGTATTATTATAGCCTTGAATTCTGTAATAATTCTGTGTGAAATAGTTATTATTATTAATATACTCTTTTAGAGATGAGAAAAATGGGGATTAAGAAAAAAAACCTTAAGTAAATTGGATAGGTTTCCTTGGCTACTATGTGGCCAAAATTCAGAATTCAAAACCATCTGACTTTGTATTCTTAATTTATATTTTTAATCATATTCCTGTATTTTGAGGAATTAAAATTTTTTTTCATGATCATAAAGGTATTAATATTTTTATAACTTAAGATTTTTTTTGTATTTGTTTATGCAGAGACAAAGACAATTCTGTTTCTTTGACAGTTTTTCTGGAACTGTAACATAGTATCACACGTTGTAAGTAGTTAGTATTGTACAGAATGAACCCCTGTTTATGCCTATTATCAGTTCAATTGTTCATCATTCTAGCCATGCTAAAATGAGTTGCCAAAGAGAATGTTTCAAGTGTTTTCCTGACTTAAATGAGGGAAGTTTTTTTTTAAATGAAAATTTATATTGATTATCAGCTATAATAGACAAGAGTCGATTAGTAGCTTAGAGTGGAGTTCATCAGGCTAGGATAATTCATTCATCCATAAGGTTTTTCTTTTCTTTTTTTTTTTTTTTAAAGTTTATCATGTGTCAAGTACTGGGCTAGGTGCTGGGATGAATAGAGTCCTGGTAAGCACTTTCTGTACGTTAGAGACTATTCTAAGCCCATTCATATAGCTAACCAATGTAATCCCCTAACCACTGAGGTAAGTACTGTTAGGATCTTTGTTTCATAGATGATGAAGCTGACTCAGAAATGTTAAGTAATTTGCCTAAGATCACATAGTCATTTGCCCGCCAGACCAGGACTTGGTCCAAATTATTGTCTCTCTGAGCCACTGTGCTCGATACCCTCTCGCACCAAGCAGAATAGAGCAGGTCTTCTTCTGATAGAGCTTGTCTCTAGATAAGAGAAACTGTCACTAACTAACAAAATAAGCAACAAGACACTATCAACCAGTGTCAGTAAAACGGAGATTGTTCTGGGGAGGAATGGTGGTCATTAATATGACTCAGAGATAGGGACAGACAATATGGGATTATCATGTTTACATGGTAACTCAAGGAGTCATGGTAAACGTATACAATATTTCATAATATTAGCTGTTAATATTACTCTTATGTAGCCCTTTGAAAGGAATCATGTTGGTTGAGACTGCAGTTTCACAGTTTGGGGTAATTTCATTATGTGATACATTTTGACCATTATGTGATACATTTTTATTTCTTTTCATGATTCATTTATTGAGGCAGTAATGAAAAATAGTTTTTTAAAAAAAGAGAGGATGGTTTGTTTATGACATTTTATTATTCGGAACCTAGTGGATCCCTTGAAAATTTGGAAGAGGAAAGTTTAGGACATATAATTATTTTCCACCTTTATAGATAAAATAAATATAGTAAGTACCTTACAAAATATAGTTTACCACAATGTGTATAAAATTCTTCTATAAAGAAATGATGTGAATCTTTTATACTTAGTGAGCTAGGCCCTGTGGTTTTTAAAGTCTGGAGAACCTGTGGTAAGCTGCAAACTTGCATGTCCATTGGCTGCAGAACTTTGATTACATTCGTTAGTTTATTTGCCTCAGAGCAAATGGGCACCTGCCATTCTTAGCTCTGTTCTCAGAGCTAAGGTTACAACAAGCACAGCAGCGTCTCTCCCATCATGGATCTCCGTTCTGGTGAAGGAGCAGACGATAAAGGAATGTATAGCCCTCCAAGAGGCAGTGAGTGTGCTGGAGAAAGGTCTGGGGCTCTGGGGGAGAGAGAGTGTTGGGAGTCTGGGGGTTAGAGGGGTGAGGAGGGGTCATTTTGACCAGGACACTCTGAGCAGAGACCTGAGGAGCTGAGCATGACTGCGGAAAGGACGGTCCAGGAAAGAGACAGGCAGAGGAAGGTCTCTGCAGTGAAGTTTGCTCAGCCTGCTCAGGGAAGCCAGTGCGACTGCCCTGGAGCACAGGAGTGGGAAAGAGGAGGAGGAGGAAATGAGTTTTGAGAAGCAGATGGAGGCCAAGTCATGGAAATGGTCTACATTACTCAAATAAGTATTCTCTGTAATATCCCCAGGGCCTAGGTACAGTCCCTGGAGTTAGGTAATAATTTACAATTATTTGATGAGGCGTTTAATTTTGAAAGGATACATTAATCAAGAGACTTTTGGAATTGTGTTTCTGTTCTGGAAACACAACTCAAAGTAACTTAAATATAAAAGAGGGAGTCTGTTTAGAGGATATAGGTTAATAGCTCAGAGTTCCTTCTGGCGCTAACAGTATCTTAGACGTGTCTGTACGAGTGTGCACATGTATGAATATGTTGGCTTTATTCTCAGCGCGGCTTCTCCTCCTGCTGGCCAAGGTGACGATTAGCAGTTCCAGTTTTGCATTAAGTTGCGCTACTTGGTAACACCAGTGGCGCTCCAAGCACTGTCCTCCCGATAGCCCTGAGAATTTCAGAGTACGGCTCTTACCCGCCTTCTCCTTTGTGAGCCCGGCCCTGAGCCAGTCACCGTGCCCAGGCTTTACTGCTCATTATTCATGCTAGTGCCAAACAACGTGAATTGAGAACAGGGGAAGGGTAGCCCTCCATTATGTACATGTAGAAGAATAACAAATAGAATCCTGAATTATATGGAACCCAGAAGTATGTTTGCCTTTAGTTTTATTCTAAGGGAAGTTTGAGCAGCTCTGCCTGCCAAGTGAGCCGGTAAACCCCTCAGGGACGCTGGCTGAGACCTACTTATTGAGGGGATCTTGGTGCTAGAGACTTGCTGTGTTAAGGGATTCCATTATCAGGGTATTTTACAACTAAACTGTGAATGACTTATTTAGAAAGGTACATTTTCAACTTCAGAATCACCTCCGTTATTAACACAGAAAGGCCAAGAACACACGCTACAGGGAAACCGCAGGTCTGAGTCTCATCTGTCATTGTCTCTCTAGGAGTTTAGGACGAAACTTAAACATATCATACCAATACCTAATAAATGACGACTGAGGAGCTGAGGCAGGAAGGTAACTTTCACGTTGGGTTGAAGTGTTAGCTTTCTTTTACATCTTAATGCAAATTGTAGCTGCAGCTCATGCACTAATTAGCTGGGTTCCTTCAATTATATCAAATAACCTTTTGAGACTGCAGTTTCTCCAACTATAAATAAAAAGAGACTACATGCTTCATGTTATGGCCAGGGTTTAGGGATTTTTTTTTAATGTTTGTTTATTCCTCAGAGGTTATCCATACACACCCCCTATGTTTTCTGTCCAGGAGGGTACTATGTTTTATATACCTCTGTCCTAGTGCTGGCTCCAGCTCAAAAAGCTTATGACGCTCAGTATTTGTGTTTTACTGTAAGTAAATGTTAATTTTAATAGAGTACGTATATTATCATTCTTGAAATGAAGAGATTTATTCCACCGACATATTTTATCTAAGGGTTTAGGTATTATTAACTCCTCCCCAAATGACAGCTGTCAATGACAGAGAAATATAAGACTTGCACATTGAAAATAAAACATTGTTGAATGCTTTATGTTGAATCAACAGAGGCCTAAGTAAATGGAAGGACACCCACACGATGACAGTACTTCCCAAATGATCTACAGATTGATTACAATTCTTCTGAAAATTATAGCTTCCTTTTTGGCAGAAATTAACAAGTTCATAAATTTTGTATTAAAATGCAAAAAAAAAATAAAAGAAAACCCTCAGAATAATCCTAACCATCTTGAAAAGAACAAACTTGGAGAATTTATACTTCTTACTGTGAAAAATTCACTACAAAGTTACAATAATAAAAGCAATGTGATACTAAGGTAGATATTATAGATCAATAGAATAGAAATGGGAGTCCCGAAATAAACATGTAAATTCATAGTGAATTGATTTTCAAAAGTGCTAAGACCATTCAATAGGGAAGGATAGTGTTTTCAAAAGACAGTGTAGGATTGGCTATCCTATATTAAAAAAAAAAAAATTGGACCCTTATACCATATACAAAAATTAACTTAAAAAATTGATCAAAGCTGGGCACAGTGGCACATATCTGTAGTCTTAACTAATAGGCAGGCTGAAGTTGGAGGGTCAGTAGAGTCCAGGAGGTTGAGTCCAGTCAGGCAGTCTAGCAAGAATCTGTCTCTAAAAAAAAAAAATAAATAAAATTAAGAAAAAGAAAAATTGATCAAAAACTTATATATAAGTGCTAAAGCTATAATACTCTTAGAAGAAAACATAGGGAAAATCCTCAAGACATTGGATTTGGCAGAGATTTCTTGGATATCATACCAAAAGCACAGGCAACAGAAGAAAAAGTAGATAAACTTGATGTCATTAATATTTAAAATTTTACATGTTAAAGGACACTATCAAAAAAAAAAAAAAGTAGAAAAGACAATCAACTGAATGGAAGGAAATAATGTCAAATCCCCTACAGGTCTGGTAGCCAGAATAGATAATGCTTACAACTGAACAATAAAAAAGACAAACTACCCAATTAAAAAGTGGGCAAAGGATTTGAGTAGACATTTTCTAAAGAAGACAGACAGATGGCCAATAAGCACATGGAAAGATGCCTGCCGTCAGTAATCTTTAGGGAAATTCAAATCAAAACCGTGATAAGATACCACTTCACACAACTAGGACAACTGTAATTTAAAAAGTGAAAAATAACAAGAATTGGCAAGAGTGTAGAGAAGTTGGAACCCTTATCCACTGCTAGTGAAAATGTAAAGTGGTTCATTTGCTGTGGGAAAACAGTTTGGCAGCTCCTCAAAAATTGAAGGAGCAAGTTACCATATGACCCCCCAGTTCCACTCCTAGATACATCCTCAAGAGAATGAAGAGCGTATGTCCACACAAAAATGTAGATGGTGTTGTCATAGCAGCATTATTCATAGCACACAAAAAAGAAGTCATCCAAATGTCCATCAACTCAGGAATGGATAAATAAAACGTGGCTCATTAACACTACATTTCGAACTATTGCTCAGCCCTAAAAAAATAATGACATAGTAACGTGGGCTGCAACCTGGATGCATTTCTCTGATGATTAGGGATGTGAGTATTTTTCTTTTTCTTTTTTTTTTTAATTATTAAGTCACAGCTGTTAACATGAATGCAATCATGGGGTACAATGTGCTGGTTTTATATACAATTTGAAATATTTTCATCGAACTGGTTAACCTAGCTTTCATGGCCTTTTCTTAGTTATTGTGTTCAGGCATTTATATCCTACATTTAGTAAGTTTCACCATACCCTTCTAAGATGCACCGTAGGTGTGGACCCACCAATTATGTGTTGGCCGTTCATCTGTCTTCTGAGAAGGTTCTGTTCGTGTCTCTTGCCACTAAATGGGATTGTTTGCTGCTGTCTTGATTAGTTTGTTTTCTGCAGATCCTGGTTATCATCCCATTGTCAGATTTGTAGCTTTCAGATGCCTCTTCATTCAAATGGCAATCATTTGAAGGCTATCTATTTGCTTTCCTTGTGTGCCCTTAGCTTGATCATAGCCCATTCATTTATTTTTTGGTGTTGCTGCAATACCCAGTGGGGTCTTCTTCATAAAATCTTTTCCCAGACTAATATCATCAAGAGTTTTTTCCACACTTTCTTCTAGACTTTTTACCATTTCTTGTCTTAAATTTAAATCTTTTATCCAGCATGAGTTCATTTTTGTAAGTGGTAAGAGGTGAATGTCCAGTTTTGGTCTTTTACATGTAAAACCTCATCAATCTGTGAGTCTTACTGAAAAATATTTTCTCTTGAGTGGGCTAGTGAAGGTTATTGTTCTAATATTAAGTGCCCAGATAATAATAAATTATAGATATTAAATAGATTTACATATAATGTGAGAAATAACCCTTTTAAGGATTCCCTCATTCCTTGTTAAATTATACCAGCAGCAATATAGACATTTGCTTTGAAGACGCATATTTAATTTAGAGTCTTGAAATATATACTGTTACTTTATTCAGTGGTTTTAGAAAATCACCTTTCCCAAGACATAGTCATTTACATAAAATTTTTTTTAATCATAACAAATTCTGAGATAAAAATTGGCTGGATTCAAACCATAGTATATCATTGTAATATTATTCTTAATTTGTATATGAAGGTGATGATTTAGAAATATCTTTTATAAACTGAGATGAGTCTTGACACTTGAATATAAATTATTCAAATGGATTTTTTTTTTTTTTTTTTGTAGAAACAGAGTCTCACTTTATCGCCCTGGGTAGAGTGCCGTGGCGTCACACTGCTCACAGCAACCTCCAGCTCTTGGGCTTAAGCGATTCTCTTGCCTCAGCCTCCCTAGTAGCTGGGAC
>CAUYON010157458.1:0-10336 GCA_963573935.1 Arctocebus calabarensis
CTTTATATAGTGATCAAGAAAATGCCATGAAGGCTATCTGTAACAGTATGATGAAAACATTTCTGAATGTATATGAATCATGCCCTATGATTGCACCAATGTACAGAATTATGATTCAATAAAATTATAAAAAAAAAAAAAGGCAACTACTGATGGTAATTCCTGTTATTTCTGACTATCTCATGACCAGCAATGAGTTCACTGAATCCTCCTGCCATCCCCATGAGAAGGTACTACGACAATTCTCATTTAAAGAGAAGGAAACTAAGGCTCAGGGCAATGAAGCAATTTGTCCACCATCACCAAAATAATAAAGAGTGGTGTGGAGTCCACACCAGTGGAGCTGCAGAAATTGAGATACACCTCCTACCATATCCACATATCCCCTTCACCCGTTTAAAACACTAGCTCCTCTAGGATGGAGAAAACCCCCAACGATTCAATAAAAAGTTACCCAGGCAGACCCGTGGCCCACATATTTGCACCATGGAATTCAGACACTGCTTCTGTGCTCCCTTCTGTTTATCCTTTCTTCCTGTTCTCGCCTTTCAGCTTACTGACATGTGCTTTCCTTGCTCTTTTTAAGACTGAGGAGTGAATGAAGAGGGTGAGCAAAAAAGTAGGATTAGACGTGCGTAGAAGTAAAAAAGAATGTGTGGGTACAATGAAAAGCCCCATTAATACCACGTAAACATAAAGGCATTATTTCCCATTTTCACATTGTTCAGAAAGCAGGCCCCATTTGCCATGCAGAGCTGATGGGATGACCTGGCAGCGAGCCTTCCAGAACTGCACACAGAAGATCTGGGCCTGTGTGACCTGGATGAAGCACATTGTATTACGGAAGCACGGCTTCTCCAAGGTTGCCACTCCAGGGGACAAGGTTTCTAGGAACTAAGAAAGTGCACAGTTAGCAAAACACGTCCCTCTTCAGGGGCTGGCAGCCATCCATGTTCAACAAATACATAAACCTGAAACTGAAAATTGGCTCTGAGCATTTTAACTCCTGTCTGATTTCCTTTTCTGCATGTACATTTTTCCGTTTTTCCAAGGCTTTCTCCATGGATTCGCCCTCATCTACCTCTCAATAAAAGCAGTGGGGGAACCTGTAGAAGAGTGAATAGATGAAAAATAAAGAAGAGTTTTACATTCTGAGATTTGGGGGATTTCCTTTGCACATGCCTTACAGTTTCCCTTTTTTTTTTTTTCTTTGTAGTGACAGAGCCTCACCATGTAACCCAGGCTGGTCTCAAACTCCTAACCTCAAGGGTTCCTCCCACCTCAGCCTCCCAAAATGCTGGGATTACAGTGTGAGTCCCTTTGCCCAGTCAATATATCTGTCCTTACTACATGAGTTGCTATGAACAGTGCTTTGGTTGTAAATGATGCACTGATCTGACTTCTTCACACGTGATCTGTGCTGTTATTTTTACCTATGTCTTGTTTCTCCAAGCAAAGGTAAACACCTTAACAATGGTTGCCAAAGCTTACTGAGCATTTGCTACATGTCAGACTTGATACGAAGTGTGTTAGATGAATTATATCAAGTAATCTTCACACAATGATAGTCACTCTTCTTATAGCAACTGACAGATGAGCGGCTTGAATTTGAGAGGTTAAGCAATTTGCACATGGCTAATTAAGTGACACGTGGAGTGATGGCTGATCCCCAAACCTCTCTTCCCTGTGCTCTGCACTGCCTCCTGCCAAAGACCATCTTCTGCTTCTATCCAAACTACATAATTCATCCTCAAGTTAACAAGTATGTTAATAAATGAAAAGACAAATAAATGAAAGGCCCCATTTAAACAATACTAATGACGTAATCATTCTTTCTATTTTATATGTACATGTGTATGTGAATGTCAGCAGTGTACAGTGACCAACAGACCCTACATTGACCACCTCCTTGACCTGATTTTCATAGAAAGGACATGCACCATATATACCTATCAGTGCAATAGTCCTGGTTACTTACATTGACCACCGCTATATATTGATAAGTTTGTTACAGTCCGTTAGGTGGGTTACTTACAGAGGTTCTACTAGATTTTATTTACATGTTTGCAATCATAATGTAAGATTACTATGCAGCCTATTTTTTCCAAAACTTTTTTTTTAAGAGACAGAGTCTTCACTTTATCACCCTTGGTAGAGTGCGATGGAGTCACAGCTCACAGCAACCTCCAGCTCCTGGGTTTAAGCTATTCTCTTGCCTCAGCCTCCCAAGCACCTGGGGCTACAGGTGCCTGCCACAACGCCCGGCTATTTTTTGATACAGTTTGGCCGGGACCGGGTTTGAACCCACCACCCTTTTATTTTAATTTAGTAAATACATGTCCACTGCATTAGTGTAGAAAGCCAAAAAACAATACCAAACATTACCAAAAATTACAAAATCTAGGCAGAAATGAAAAAGTTGCAAGACATCAAGTGTTGGTGAATCTGTGGAACAATAAGAACTCTCCTACCCTGACTACAGGAGTACAGATTCATACCACTCATTGGACAATAGTGTGCTCACTTCATAAAGCTGAATATATAGCAATTCTTCCCTTGGATGTATATCCTAGAGAAACTCTTGCCCTTATACACCATTAAACATGTCCAAAGATGATCATAGCAGCATTACAGATAGTAGCAAAAATAAAAAGTAAACCAATGTTCTTTACAAGCAAGTGAATAAGTAAACAACGGTAGATTTGATCAATGGACTACTATAGAGCAGAAAGAATCAGTGAAATCAAGTTTTACACAACCACATAATCAAAACTCAAAAATAAGTTAAATTGAAAGACACAGTACAGAAACAAAGGGTATAACACAGTTTATATGCAATCAAAAATATGTAAAACTAAGCAATTATATACAATTACATGCATAGACATACACAGTAAAGATAAATATAAAGCAGGGCGGCGCCTGTGGCTCAAAGCAGTAGGGCACACACCCCATATGCCAGAGGAAGGGGTTTCAATCCCAACCCCAGCCAAAAACTTCAAAAAAATAAAATAAAATAAATATAAAGCAAGAAATTGATAAAGGTATTTAAAATTCAAACACAGGTAACTTCAAAGATGAGAAGAGACACACATAGAAAGGAACATAAAATAGGCCTCAAGCTACTAGCAATGTCTTAAGCTACGTGGTGGGCCCATGAGAGTCTATTTTATTGTTCTATAAGTTACATGTACATGCACTATATACTCTTTTGTATGCATAGTGTTTCACTATAAAAAGAAATGCTATTTTTTTTTCTGAACCCGTTATAGCATTGGTTCTCAACCTTCCTAATGCTGTGACCCTTTAATACAGTTCCTCATGTTGTGGTGACCCCAACCATAAAATTATTTCCATTGCTACTTCCATAACATGAGGAACTGTATGAAAGGGTTGCGACATTAGGAAGGTTGAGAACCACTGCTTTATAGAGTTCCTGTAGAACATGATGAAAATTGGTTTTATTTCACATATCAACTCACTGTTTGTAGCCTTCTAAAGAACTATGTTAGAAATGTATAGATTCCAGCCTATTTCAGTGTGAGGAGAGGCTTATTTAAACACTGACTGTCGAGAATTTTGTCCCAAGTCAAGCATGACGGCTCACGCCTGTATTCCCAGGCCTCTGGGAGGCCAGGGCAGGTGAATTGCTTGAGCTCAGGAGTTCGAGACCAACTTAAGCAAGAGTGAACTGCCTCTACTAAAAATAGTGGATGGCATGGCAGAGACTATAATCCTAGTTACCCAAGAGGCTGGGGCAAGAGGATTGCTCAAGCCCAGGGTGAGGTTGCTGTGAGCTATGATACAACAGCTCTCTGCCCAGGGAACAGAGCAAAACTCTGTCTCAGAGAAAAAAAAAAAAGAATTTCATCCTGTAAAGATGTGGAGCCACAAAGGCTTTGGAATAAAGTTTGATTTAAACAAGTGATTTAGGAAAATTAACCTGGTAGCAACTTGCAAAATTATAAGAAGATAAATCAGACCATTAAAAGAGCAGGTTAGTACTGGTGAGATTTTTCAAAACTCACATGTACATTTGCTCTCCCCAAGCAAAATCTGAGGTTTGAGCATGTATATTACTGAAAAAGTCCTTAATGCAATTATGATCCACATAGCTACTTGAGAATCACCTAGTAAGCTATCATTAACTATTCATCAAAGATGCTCTAAGTATCATTAGTATTAGATGAAGAATCAGAAACACAGAACTTTATAATCCGACATGATGGGCCACTGTAATAATCTTGACTGTAGCTAACAGCATAAATTTGCCAATCACACACACTGTTTAAATAGTGTTCAAAAGATTTAGAAATTTTTTTCCAATTTATTCTGTTCCAATTTTAAAACTGAAAAAGTTTCCTTATGATTTCCTTAGTTTCTTTAAAAAATAGGAAATATTAACTAATAAAGTAATGTTCCATGCAAAATAATTTGCAAGAAGATCGCATATTAGTTGATTCTGTTTTACAATTTTACCTACAGATGTTATTAACATTCATATTTTACATACAATTCTTAGGGGACATTTTCATCATAGCCACCACATAAACATGAGTAATAGATAGTCAAACATTTAAGTGGATCATGTTTACTTAACCAGATCTTCACAGCCCCATTTTTCCAGTCTGAGAAAATTGCAGAAACACCAAAGCTGGGCAGAAAAACTGAGACATTACGGAAAATGAAAGTGGGGGAGAAATAATTTGGTGACTCCCTAATCTTCACATTAAGATTTTTTTCCAGTCTAAAAGAAGGCTAAGTACAAAGACTACTAAAAGAACACATAAAAAAAAAAAACTTTTTCTCCAAAAGTTTTAAATCATATTTGACTGACAAGTTGAAGTTAAACTTCCAATTTGCAGTGAAGTTTGTAGAGTCATTGAGGCTAAATTAATCAGAAACTCCAGGAATGCAAGCCTCAGAACACAAACTGATTTTTCTGTATTGATCACAGACCACAAGGCAGAAAATACATTGGGGAAACTGACAAGGGAGGTCAGGCTGGCATTGAAAGGGAAAAGGCATTATTAGGATTTCTTCTCAATAAATCACATGAATTTAAAACCTTTGATATAACAACACACACTGAATAGGTCAAGAATACAGCATGCCTGACTTTGAGAAACTTTGAAGTTGAAAAGGGCCTTTATCCATTTTCAGATCATATTGGTGAACTCTTCACTTGACACATCAGGATGTTTTGCCTTTAATGTAATATTTATAGTGTAGTTTTACAAACACGAGAAGGTTTAATGATATACCGATGTCTCCACCTTCTAGAAACCCTTGGGGCACTTATTTAAAATGCCAATTACAAAGCCTTCTTTCCCTTGGATGGACCAAATGAGAACACCAGCGTGAGAGCAAGGAATTTACATTTTATACATGTGTTTAAGAAGAGTCTCCAGGACAATGAAGTTGAGAAGTAATGGAAAAAATCTGTACATAATTTTGAGGCAAAGAAAGTCGTCTTAGAAAGTATTACATCATTCTAAAATATCATATACAACATGATGAAAGTTCCAGAAGATGCTTTTCATAGGGCTAATGTTTCAAATACACACGGATAAACAGAAACAAAGTAGCTATTACTCCAAATTAGGATTAGCAATCCTAAAAATTAGGATTTCTGTTATTTGCTTTTAAAATTTCTAAGTAAGATTTTCTATCTTTAAAACATCTCTAATCTTGATGAGATGACAATTTAGGTTCTTCAATCCTGTCAAAAAAATTTCTGAAGGTATTTTTGCTATGCAATTGCCTCTGTACTCCTTCAACTTTAAGACTATGCAAACTATCCTTCTAGAATCCCTTCAACCTCCTTGATATTTTAATAACCCTAAATCCACTTGGTGTCAGTCTCATCAGATTCATATTCCAACCCCATCTCTGAAGGGCTGTAAAACTACCTGTGCAATCACAGGCATCACTGTCATTGTTTTATTTATACATTCCTGGTTCAAGCAACTGTATTATTTGAAGTGATGAACTCAGTAATGTTAAAGGAAAGTTTAAATTGTTTAAATTTTTGTTTAAATTGTACTTGAAGGACAAGCTCTTGATCCTGCTCATTTTCTGGCAAAACATACAGAGTAATTTTTAAATACCTAGATATTCAGTGGGAGAAAGGAAATAATCACTATGTATTTTTAATTTAGTCGTGTGAGTTTCTACCCAAACTGTTATTTATTTTTTTAAAGAAAACCATTTACACAGCATCAACAGTGATGCCTTGATCCTGGTACCCTGTGCTTTACGCACCATCGCAAAGGCCCAATCTTTGCTCCTAACGGATCAAATATGCCATCTCTTTGGTACTCTGTAAAGTTCTTCCTGCTTTCAGTTTGTGACAATGTAACCAGTCAAGACCCACATTCGCGAATACTTTAAATAATTTTACATTTTTCATCTATTTTGTTTTATTTCAGTTTGTTGAAAATTCTCCTTATTTTGTTGATTTTGCAAAATTGATTTTTTTTCTTTTACATGTATCACTTGTCTCACAGCTTCATTCCTTTCTCTGTCTACACACATCACTCTGTAATGACCATCCCTTTCTTCCAGGTGAACAAACCAATGAAATAGATTTTCTTCCATAATTTCTCCTATTTTTATTAATTTCATTTGATTTAAACATACACCTATACGTTCATACATACATATTCATGCTCAAATGTATACCTACGTGGAGGGTTTGTTCCTGATTTGTAAAAGGTATAGAGATATTGTTTCTTCTGCAACTCACTATAACACCTGACAAAAGTTTCTCCAAGTCAAATGAGATAGTTCTAGCACATTATTTTTAATGATTATATATGAGTAGATACATCAAAATGCATTTAATCCTTTCCAATATTTTGGTGGCTCTCATACACGCACATGTGTACATATACAGAGATGCCTTCATTTGTATGGCATGGATCATCAGAAACCAAAGTTTACGTAAAATATAGCTATAGCATGTCTCTATGAAAAACTTTAAAAATAGCAGGACATGGTGGCACACGACTGTAGTCCCAGCTACTTGGATATGAGGCTCAAGGATTGCTTGAACCCAGAGGTTCAAGGGTGCAGTGAGCCACGATTGTGCCAATGCACTCCAATGTGGGTGATAGAGCAGACCCTGACTCTCAACACGTACATACATGCATGCATAAATAAATTTAATAGAAAAGATCAGACTCATTTAATAAAAGGGTGGAACTATTCATATTTCTATTTGGCTAGCAAACGACATCGCTTTTTCACTTTTGCTGTGACTATCACAAACTTGGGCATCATTTTATGGACTTGCTAGCTCCCCGGTTTTACCCTTCTATAAACTGCCTGTATATTTCTCCATTCACTCATGTAAAGGAACCACTTATATTGATAGGTAATTTACCCAATGTCAAAAATTCTTTGTACACTGTGGATATTAACCCTTTTCCCTTCATCTGCTCCATGAATTTCCCTCAGTATATTTTCTAATGATTCTCTTTGTGTCAATACTTTCTATATGATAGCTTTTAAGTTTTACTGAGAAAACATGTCTACATTTTCTGGGTCACAATCCTGAGTAAGAATGTTTTTTCTTTTCCTGCCACTAGATTAAACATGTAGCCTTCCAAAAGTCCTTCTAAGATTTTTATTTTGATCATATGTTTTGAACCCCTTAATCCATGCAAAATTTAGGTTCATATATGTTACAAGGTAAGGGCCCCCTTATCTCACTCCAGGTGGATAGCCATTAGTATGTATTAAATGAACCACCTATTTGTGACTAAACTGAAATGCTACCTTTGTTATAAAGTCAGACATACTAAAATCTATTTCTGGAGTCTATATTCTAGTCCATTTATCTGTCTATTCTTGCAATAAATCATATAGGATTGGTTATAGTATATCTTGGATATAACAGTAATCAAAGGTACCTTGCATATACCTTGGTTTTAATCTTAGTGGTTGGCCATTCAGAGGAATCTCTGTAGGTTTTGATTGTTTTCAGTAAATAATCTTCTTTATATCTAAATATTTTCTGTTTCATCTACAGATTAAATGAGGTATAGCAAAGGAACATTATCAGATGCTTGTCCAGGATGCATTTAATATAGTCAGAAGTTTTTTTTCTAACTGAATTTGTTGACTGAGATAACATAGTGAAATACTCTAATATTCCTGGAATAAACCTGTCTTAGTGAGAGTTATTATCCTCTTAATACATTGCTGAATTCCAGTTTTGGGTATTTTATTAGAACTTTTTATTCATGGAAGACCTCGCTTAACACTGTCAATAAGTTCTTAGAAACTGTGACTTTATCCAACATGACATAAAATGAAACCAATTTTTTTTTTCTCATCAACGTTATAATGAAACGACATTTAAGGGAACAACATTATTAGAGGTCCTGCCTTACATTGTTTCTCTTAAGGTCAAGGTTTACAAGAACCTACTTTAAGTGAAGACTTACCGTACTGTATTATCTTTCAATATTAAAATTTTCTAGGCTTCAAAATATGAATTGCTAAGGTTTCTGTGATTTTTAGAGCATTGTAAAATGTATGTTTAAATAAATGTAATGTATGTTTGAATAAATATAATGTATGTTTAAATAAAATTAAATTAATTTTGGGATAGACATCAACTTACATTCCCTAGAGATCTAGAGATCTTACCCTGAAATACAGCAACTCTTCTACCCACTGATGTTATACTCTCTCAAGCAACTTAAACTAAGTGAACAATCTACAGAACATCATATCACACATTATCACACTAATCAGATTACACAAGCAACATATGGCAAGTGTATCAGAGGCCTTGGTACCATAGATGTGCTCCATAAGGTTGGAGAAAAATTCTAACAAGATTCAATGACCTGCCTCAGGGCTGAAATTTTTCAATGGACACAGTGAACTTGGGCCTACTAGCACATTTCCATCAAAGCAAAGGACAAATGATTGCATGGCAAATGTCCCAGTACCACTTAGTCCTCTTTTGCTTTTGAAAAATTCTCTGAACTGTTCACCAGATGACACAGAGGTTGAGAGTGTTGAATGGGTCCAGAGCAGGAAGACTGTGCAGCAGCTCGTGGCAGTGGTGTCAGTGGCCCTTGTCATAGGCCTGTGGTTTCAGAGCTGCAAGTCAGGGTCAATGCACTGCAGAGTTTCTGACAAGCTCCAGTAAGAGACGTGCAGTACACCCTATGAAAGTCCTGGAGCAAGGACCCCCATTTGCAGCAGAGAACTATGCACTGTTTGAAAACAGTGCTCCTGAGCCCTGGTGGAGAGAGATGCCTACTCCAGGGACAGAACCATTCCAACAGAACCACCTTTCATAACCTGAGGTCCACTGGGACACACCAAGTTATGGCATGCAAACAGGCACAAGAGAAAACCGTCATAACCTGGAAGTGGCCTATCTGGGATGAGGCAGGAGCTGGCCAGACCAGTCAGCTGTGTGGGTTCAAGTCAAAATAAACTCCTGCACCTCACCTTCGATCGGAGTGATGTTGAAACAGAGCAGTGAATGAAAATCTTCAACACCCATTTTATGATAACAGATAAACAGCCCAAAGTAAGAACGCCACAGACACAGAGGTAGTGGCAAATAGCTTGGCTAGTTGGTCAGGAACCTAAAAGAAGAAATACTGGTAGATTAGGAACAGGTATGTAAACAGAAACACAGGAGTGGGCACAAAACGCTAAGATCTGAATTTTCTGAATAAAGAAACAGCAAAGATCAGTTGTGAGGGAACAGGCAACAAACACCCCCAAAAAGGAAGAATAGCTGGGTATTCTATGCAAATTAAGTTGTGGTACAGATGGGGGCCTGAAGAGTGGTCTCTTTACTCAGCAAAAGTATGTCAGCCTCTCATCAGAAGGCCAGTACTGAGCCTCCAACATGGAAGCCAACGAGACACTTGGCAATGAGCTGATTACATCAGATTTCTCCCACCTTAAAAAGTGCAATAATTTATCTAGGCAGAAACTGATCCCTACTGAAAAATGGGTTTGCCTGTCCTCCCCACGAATCTTAGTCAGCACTGCAGCATGTCTGATCTTCCACCATAAGACCTCGTGTATTAACAATATCACTTCAGACAAAACAGCCTACATACAGCAGTGGAGGTGCAGGAGAGAGAACAAGCAGGGCAGAAGCCAGTCATTTTTTTTTTTTTTTTTTTTTTTAGATTTCTGCCTTAGATTTCTATCTTTATTTTTTTTTTTAATAATTTTATTGAATCATAATTATGTACATTGGTGCAATCACAGGGCACGATTCATATACATTCAGAAATATTTTGATCATACTGTTACAGATATCCTTCATGGCATTTCCTTGATCACTATA
>CAUYON010157459.1:0-58408 GCA_963573935.1 Arctocebus calabarensis
CACGATTCATATACATTCAGAAATATTTTGATCATACTGTTACAGATATCCTTCATGGCATTTCCTTGATCACTATATAAAGACATTAATACTCTACCTTTAATAAGTTTCGCCAGTACCCTGCTAAGATGCACCGTAGGAGATGCTTAAGAATATATACAGAAACCACCAATATCATTGTTATGTAAGTTCGGGCTTCTTTCTTATTTTGGCTTGTGACTAATTGAGACAATTGAGTTTTCTATAAAAACTGCCTAAGTGTATTCGTAACTGCTCTTATTATACAGAGCTGACCTTATCAAATTTCTTCTTATGATCCTGATAGAGTACTTGAGAGAATTCTTTATTTTCATGAAAAATGTATGAAATGTCTCCTGATAATTTATATATTCTTGATTAATGATTCAGTAAAATACATGTGGAGTATCTGCCATGTGCAAAGTTGTTCACCTGGGACTATTGATGCAGCCATGTATAAAACAGACCTGGTCCTGCATTTGTGAACGTCATGATCCATCTATTCTAGTGAGGCAGCCAGATACTTAATAAGTATTAATTAAACTGCAATTGAGATTGCTGACTCATCTCCCTACTCATCAAAGGAATCCGACTGTCAGAGGAAGTTAAGTAAGGATTATTTGAGGTAGTGATTTATGTTAATCACTAGAAGATGACTTGATGGATACTGTGAATTGGGTCGATTAACCCACAGCCCACCATCCTTGTTAGATGCTGCAGATGGAGAGCCAATACAATATTTCATAGACTTTATTGTAGTATGGGTTATGTGTAAATTTATTGTACCACTTATATGAGATCATATGAGATTTGAAAGCTTTTGTATTATTATTTTACCTTCTTCAGTTTTTGGAGTGTTATGAGTCATTTGTTTTGAAGACAATAATTGTAGTGTTTTGATTCTAAATTCTTGACACCTAAATTAGTTTAAGAATTAAACTAATTGGTAATAACAACTCTTAGGGAACTACTCATGTTTCACTTTCCACATAGAATCTCAGAGGTGGTATTTTCTCTAAAGGATTGATGTGTTCTTGGAAATTTTCCTATGTGACCATCTTGGATTCTGAAACTCTTATTTTCCCAACTACTTTTGCTAACATAATCCTTTCTCAGTATAGATAGTTTGAAAAGTTTCTGTTACTGACAATGAATCTCAGCAGGAATAGGTGACTAAGGATGAAGGAGTCATTCATTTCCGTAGCTTAGTAGTACTCCATGCTGTGTATACATATGTATATGTGTATATGTGCACACACAAACTCTTACATGTACATACACCACACACACACTTTCTTTGCCCACTGATCGGTGATGAGCGCTTAGGTTGATTCCACATCTTTGCAATTGTGAATTGTGCTGTGATAAACGTATGAATGCATATCTATTTTTCATATAATAACTTGTTTTCCTTTGGGTTGATGGCCAGTGGTGGGCCTGTTGGGATCAAACGGTTGTTCTTTGAGGAATTTCCATACGGCTTTCTCCAAAGGTTGTGGTAATTTACATTCCTGCCAACAGTGTATAAGTGTATTCCTGCCATCTTTTCACCCCAAAGCGTGCCAAAATTGATTGTTTATTGACTTTGTAATAATAGCCATTGTGAAAGGAGTGTGGTGGCATCTTGTTGTGGTTTTAACTTGATTTTTCCTAATGATTAGTAATGTTGAGCATTTCTTCATATGTTTTTTGGCCATTTGTATGAGCATTATAAGCTAAGAAAGTTGGAGAATGAGTTAGGGTAAGAAATAAAAAAGTTACCTATCAATTACAACACTGTTAGGGTGGTGAGTACATGAAAAGCCCTGATATCACTACTCTACAATTCATCCGTCTAACAAAAATATTTGTACACTCAACAATCTACTATAAATGTCAAAAGTACATCTTAAAACAAAAAATATACAGGTACTTAGGTCAAAATTTTACAAAAATCTAAAAGAAGTAAGAATAAAGTCTGTATTAATTCTTAAGGGGACACAAAGATAATTTCATCCGTCTGCTCAAATTTGGCTTTTTATGCCTTTCACTCTCTTGGAAGAGCCATAAGTGCTTTGACATTCTTTTGGTTTAATAAGATGTATACATCAAAGCTACACTGCCAGTAATATTTTTCATCTTTCAGAATATAATGTTTTAGTCATAAAGGAATAATAGAATGAAGGAAGACATAATCATACACAGGATATGATGACTCATTAATTCTCACATACCAACCATGTATATAAATCAAGGGGAATGATCATAAACTACAGAAAATAATTGAGAAGTTTAAGAAAATTTACAGTAACTTACTTGATGAATTTTTAACTCATGCAAGTTTTAATGGAAGGGATATAAAAAAGCCATTTCAAAATTTATGTTAAGATACACTCAATTTCAATTAATTCTCTGCACCAATGAAGCAGCAAACAGTTGGCTTTATGAATATTAGCAATAGTGTCTGATTGCATGGTGCCATATCCATCACATTTGACTTCTGCTACATTGTTTAGTATGATGGAAATAAAATATATTGAGGTCAACATAAAAGCACTGTGACTGTGCAAAATGGCTGTTTTATGTATGTAATTTAATTTATGCATTTTGTTTGATGATGACTTAATCTTTTTCGCTTTGTTTTGCTCTGTGCTACATTGTGAACAAACATATAGAAATAAAATAAAATAATTAAATATAGACATACAGAGATGAACTTAAAGGTTTTTCTTTCTTTCTTTCTTTTTTTTTTTTTTTTGGTCTCTAATCATTAGGGAAATGGGAATCAAAACCACAGTGTGACATTACTTAGCCCAGAGAGAACGGGTAGTTTCATGAAGTTCCACTCCAAATGCTAGATGTTGGCAAGGATGAATGGGTAGAGAAAGGAACACTTACCCACTGTTGTTAGGACTGCAGAATGAGCAGCCTCTATGAGCAGGAATGAGACAATTCCTCAAAGAGCTAAGAGTAGACAGATCTACTATGTGATCATGCAATGTCAATTTTATGCAAGACATTCATATTGTGTTTGTGCACACACATACACAGAATTGATAAAATCATATTTATGTTGTGTCTATAAATCTTGAAAAATTCATTTATTAATTTTAAAAGCCTTCCATTTCTCTATCTCTTTGTATACTGTGGAATATTATGCAGCCTTAAAGAAAGATGGTGACTTATCCTCTTTCATATTTACATGGATGGAACTGGAACATGTTCTCCTTAGCAAAGTATCTCTAGAATGGAAGAAAAAGTATCCAAAGTATACACCCCTAATATGAAGCAAATTTATATCTTTCAAGTGAAGGCTACAACCCAATTATTACACAAGAAGATGGGGAAAGGGGAGAGGGAGGGAAGGAGAGGGAGTGGAAGAGAGGAGAGAGGATAAAGGGTAAGATCACACTTGTGGTCCATATTTGAAGGGTCAGGAGAAAACTTCTAAATACGGATCAAAAATGTTTTCACATAGTAAATGAGAACATCTCATGAATGTTATGTCAATCAGGTTGATGAAAATATCTCAGATTTTATGTGAAACCTGCACACTGTACCCCATGATTGAATTATTATACACAGTTATGATTCAATAAAAAAATAAAAGAACAGTATTATCCTTGTTTGCAGTAGAAAACCATAACCATATCATTAAAGCAAAAGACAACTATTATAGCTTATAAATGAATTCAGTAAAGTTTCAGGATGCAAAAGCGACATACAAAAATTAATTGCATTTCTTTACATCAATAATGATCTCTCGAAAATAGCATATTTACAAGCATAAAAAGTATAAAATACCTAGGTAAAAATTAATATATTTCAAAAAGGAAGATATATTTTAGGATACATAAACAAAACCAATAAAAATATTAGTATCATAGAAGTGAAATTTTATTTAGGGGTAAAAGTTTAAAAAATGGCACTTGAAAAAAACTTAAAGCACTGAATCAGTTGAAAACTTTGCAGAAAATAGAAAATAACAAGTACTTATGCTTTATAAGGTGGTAAAAAAAAATTATTGTATGTCCAAAAAAAATAATGTGAACAGAAAAGCTGGTGCACATTAAAGACAGGGAAATGATATTAGGGCAATGAGAGCATAGAGATACACTGAGCTGAGCTGGGGCAGGGCAAAGGCTTTTACTCATTAATAGGTTGCAAAATGTTGTGATTACAGGTCTATGTAGCGCACTGAAAATATCTGTATTTACAAAAATTAACAATTTACATCTTTCAAATTAAGACGAAACTTTCATTAACTTATAAAAAGATAGAGTTAAGAGGGGAAAAAACAGGAAGGGAGGGGAGAAGGAAGGAAAGGAGGGAAAAGGAGAAGTGTATCAGGAAGAAGGAAAAGGAAGGAAGGGAAGAAGGAAAGAGGCAGAGAAGGAGGATAGAGGAAGAGAGGGAGGGAAGGAAACAGGAAAGCAGGAACGAAAGCTTTACTTACCAAAGCCTTTTCCACTATAATATGCACTTCTAGATATTGGGTTAATAGTTTTGAGAACATTTCTTTCTGAAAGAACAAAACAAAAACAACAAGAGACTTATCAAATGTGTTGAATTTGTTAACAGAAAAAGATGACATGTAAAGAAGGCAAAATAAAATTCTCATGAGGACTTAAGTGTAAAAATTAATTTCAAAGTAGAAAATTTCACTTCAAAACATATTCCAGGCTTAAAACTTTTCTAACAAGTCTGGCAAAGTAATGTAGGGGTCTAAGTAATCTCTGTTAATATTGAATGAGAAATAAAGTGAATATAAACATATACATTCTGTTGTCTTCATCTGATGACAAATCTATTTTACCAATTCAGACTTGAGAATACTTCACTGTTTCTGAAAGATTGTGGTACATAACACCAACTGTGGCTCACTGGAAATCATCTCTTTATTCAGGAGAAAAATATAGGAAATGTTTGAGAACTTATAGTCTACACAGAAATTCAGGTAAATAGTGTAATTTGCCTATTTTTGGGTAGACAGAAAAGAGCAGAATGTAAAAGAGAAGAAATAATTTGATAGCTCTGGAGCACAAACCTTGTGTCTCATTTGATGTAGTATAAAATTCTTGGTTGTGCCAAGACAGGTACTCATAAATCATCAAATCATTATATCATCACTTAGCACTTTATTGGTGATTTTTACATGAGCTATATATCTGTCCCACTGAAGGATCTTTTCACATATGGAAATTCCAGAGAAACTAAAATGTCATCATGTTTGGTCTAAGCAATATTGGCCACTCAATGCAACAATAAAGAGAGTGCAATGATTGACTCTCTCATAGACTAATCATGCTTACGGAAGCAAACAAACAAAAATGAACTTAATGAATAGAGCCTCTGCTTGAATAAATTTGTTTCTATTTCCACTGAGAAGTAAAAAATGTCAATCTCCCCTCTTTGCTGTCATATTCATATATCTGTCCATAATGTATCTATCTCTGTCTATCAAATTGTTAAAATGTTCATATTACCTAAAGTGGTTTACGGATTCAATGCAATTCCTAATCCAAATACCAATGTCATATTTCACAGATATAGGAAAAATAATTCTACACTTCATTTAGAACCAGATAAAAACCCAAGTAGTCAGAACACTCTTGAACAAAAGAAACAAATATGGAAGCATCACATTACCAGACTTCAACTATACTACAAGTCTATAGAAACCAAAACAGCATGGCTTTGGCACAAAATAAAGATGTAGACCAAGGGTAAAAAACAGAAAACTCAGATATAAAACCATCCCTGTATAGCCAACTGATCTTAAACAAAGAAGACAATATACACTGAGTAAAATAACCCTATTCATTAAATGGTGCTGGGAAAATTGGATAGGCACATGCAGAGGAATGAAACAGGATCCATATTTCTCACCACACCCAAAAATTAACTCAAGACTGATAAGGGACTTAGAAGTAAGGCTCAATGCTAACTCTTCCAGATATTGGCCTATGCAAAGAATTTATTACTTAGTCTCCAATGGCAATCACAGCAGCAACAACAAAAAATAACTAAATAAGATCTGATTAAAGGTTTTAAAAGATTTTGTACAGCCAAGGAAATAATAGAGCAAATAGACAACCTACAGAATGGGAAAATATTCCCAATCTCTACATCTAATCAAGGACTAATAACCAGAACCTACAAAGAAATTAAGCAAATTGTCAAGAAAAAGTCAAAGAACCTCATTTTAAAAGGACAAGAACAGATACTTCTCAAAAGAAGAGAGACAAATGGCCCAGAAACATCATTCAGAAGAGAAATACAAATAAAATCCACAGTGAGATATCACCTTACACCAGTGAGAAGGACTTTTATTAAACAATCCAAAAACATCAGATGCTGGAATGGATGCAGAGAGATAAGAAAACTTATACATTATTGGTAGTACTACAAACTAATATCCCCTCTATGGAAACCATATGAAGATTCCTTAAAGAACTCAAAACAGATCTTTCATTTGATCCAGCAACCCCACCATTAGGTATTTACCTAAAAGAAGAGAAGTCATTTTATCAAAAAGACACTTGTATTCAAATATATATTGTAGCACAATTCACAATTGTAAAGATGTGGATTCAACACAAATGCCAATCAATTTCTTAATGGATCAACAAAACAAGGTATATGTACACTCATCCATGAAGAAGGACGTCTTAATGCCTTTTGTAACAATTTGAAAAGAACTGGAGACCATTGTACTAAGTGAAGTGGCTAAAGAATGAAAAAACACCACATGTACTCACTTTTAAATTGGAACTAACTGATGAACACATATATGCATAGAGGGAAGTAAATCTCAAAGGAAATCAAGCAGAGATGGGGGGGAGAAAGGTATGGGAAAAAAACCTACCTAACAGGTACAATGAACATTTCTAGTTAATGCTCACACATTTAGCTTCACTCAAGCATAACAAAAGTGATTCATGTAATAAAAAATATTTATACCCCATAATACATTGAAATTTAAAATTTTTTTTTAAAAATTAAAAAAAATGACATTTTGTTACAATTTGCAGTCTTTGTGGAATTTGCTCTAGTTCCTTTCCTCATGAGTTGAAAACTATCATCCTGTAATTGTGGTGAATACCAGTGGATGGGAAACAACTGAAAAAAGCAGAAAATGGATGGAGCATCTACTAACTTTCATTCTCAGAGAACTATCATGATTTGACCTGGACGACACTGCCTCAGAAACACTCTCCAAGCTGTATTTGACTTAAGTTGGATCTCACTTAGAGAAGTCTTTTTTTCCAAAAAATATTTGTTAAAAATAATTATAACCACCAGTTTTTAGCTTTCCATATAGTAAATAAGGGTGAATAAGAGTGGGCCAAACAGTAGACTAACCAAAAACTTAAAAGGAGTTTTCTCCTGACCCTTCAAATATCAAATATCAGGAGAAAACTTCTAAATACGGATCAAAAATGTTTTCATAGAGTAAACGAGAAAATATCATGAACGGTATGTCAATCAGGTAGATAAAATATCTCAGATTGCATGTGAAGCCCCCACACTATACCCCATGGTTGAACTAATGTACACAGCTATGATTCAAAAAAATAAAATAAAATATTACAAAAAAAAAAAAGATAATCAGCAAAAAAAAAAAAAAAAAAACTTGAAAGGAAAAGCCTACAGGACAGGATGTCCATGAGAGGCTGTGAAAAGAAAAGACAAATTTTGAGAATCTAGAAACTCACATACAAGCATAGGGGTGAGCACATGCCCAAGGCAAGCTTAGGAATCATGTAAAAAGATCCGACACTCCCATTTTCTGTTGATCTTGAAGGTCTCTGCAAATAAGCAGTGAAATGAAAATCTGAGTTGTTAACTTTCTGGCTGAGTGATGAGGAAGTGCTCCAACATGTACAGAGTGGTTCACCCTTAAGAGAACAGAATAAAGACTTCAGTGGCAACACAGAAACAAGAAAACAGACTTATTAGAGAACCAGTTCAGAGACTTCACCAAACAAACAACTGCAACAAATAGCAATAACAAAAATATCTGCAGAGGTAGAACTGGATTTTCAGAATTACAGCATTATATTATTTGGAATGTCCACTTTCATTTTTTTTTAGAGAAATACAATGAACCAAAAGAACATGGCCTATACACACAGAGGAAAAAAACAATCAAGAGACCTATCTTTAAAGAATACTAAAGATGTTGAATTTAATATAAAAATACTTTACATTAGATATTGTAAATAATTTTGAAGAGTTATAGAACACCACGTAAAAACAGTTAATGGAAGGTGATATAATCATGTCTTATTAAGAAGATAATATCAATAGAAGGATAGAAATGACAAAAAACAAATTCTAGAATTAAGAAACAATGACAAGTTAAGTGTTTGTTAGAGGCATTGGGCAGATATGAATGGGCAGAAGAAGGAATCAGTGAATTTGATAGATCAATTGAGTTTATATCATCTAAGGAAGAGGAAAAAAAAAGAATGGAGAAAAATGAACAAAGTCTAAGAAACCCTTGGGGCACTATCAGGCATATCAGTACATACATAATGGAAGCACTAGAAGGATAGGGGGCGAATAAAGGAATGGGAAAAATATTCAGAGAATTAATGACCCAAATAATTCCAAATTTGACTTCAAAACACAGTTTATAGACTTAAAAAGTGCTATAAAATCCAACAGGATAAACACAGAAGTCCACTTCCAGATACATGATAAGACAAAGGAAGAATCTTGAAGAAAACGACAAAGAAATGAATCATTATGTATGAGTAATTCTCAGTAAGGGTAATAGTAGATTTTTTTTAAAAAATCAGGAACTATAAAGCCCCAAATAGTGATGGATTGAAATATTCAAAGTGTTGAGGGAAGGAAAATGATGACAAGAATTTTGTACCTAGTCTACGAGAAAATAGATTTGTGTAATATGTCATGATTGCCTATTTTAGAAAGATTTTAGTGTAAAGCCATATAGAAAACTATTAAAAGTAATTTTACAGAGTACTCAAAATAGCAGTGACTCTGTTATATCTCTGTATTTCTAAACTTTTCCATTTTATTTGGAAAAAAGCATAGAAAATAAAGAAACATTGTATAATATGTCATGAAACAATAAATGTGAAGTATATAAATTTTCAAATATTTTAGAAGGAATTTGGATGTTTTATTTAAAGATGTAGGAGAATACATAGTAGTTAATATTCCTACTCTACAGCTAACTGATTCCTTTCATAATTAAGAAAAACATAAAGAAGTAATTTATAGTATGCTACAACATCAGAATAATAACAGTTACCTGGGAGTTTAAATGAACTTTATAGGGTTTGTATTTCTGCCAAATACTGGTGTAATTTTCTGGTAATACTGATACATTTAGATTGTCATTTTTCACTCGATAAATTATGTGTTCAAATCTTGCTGATGATTCCAGGTGTTCAATTCCATAGCTGATATTTTCAAGCTGAAGAAATCCCCTAAAGATTTAGAAGGTAGTAATAATAAAAATCCTACAATTCAAAATGGCATGAAAAATTAGAGAAATGAGTAATGGACATGCTTTAATCCCACTTCTACCTTTTTCTCTTATTTTTTTTTTTTAGTGTACATTAGTAACAGCTATTACATCTGCATCAATTTTGTTCACATTTTAAAGAACAAAATGCAGTAAAAGTGTATGTTGTAATTTATAGGTAGCAATCACAGACTTTCAAGGTATATTAATAAAGGCTAAATTTATGCCAAACCAAGATATTTGTTGACAATACCAATAATAAATTCCGTGTTTTTACAGAGGTTAAAATAAGAAAAAATAGGTATGTAGACTATCTGAAGAGTTTGATATCTATAAAAAACACATTCAGAGAATGCCAATTTTCTTAATTCTCATTCTTATTAACTATTTATTATTAATAATAATTATTTATTAATAGTTATCAATTATTCCCTTTGGTTTTAGCTGCCTGAATACATTCTAGAAATCAGGCAGCTAAACCAAAGGGAAGTTAGACAAAGTTTTTTTTTTTTGCTCTAGGTTCTTCTACAGAATTATTGTAATTATTGTAAGTTTCTCAGGATCAATGACAAAAATCACTTATCCACCTTCTTTACTCCTGTGAGATCTTTTTAATTAGCTGCATTATGTCTGACACTAACTGAGAGAATACGATATGTGCCTGTTATATTCAAATCACTGATTAATATCATTTTTCATAACTATTTGCTATTACTGTAGCGAATGAAACAATCATACTTAGAGGGATGTTCCAAAGTTTGCTTTCATAAAACTGTGCCTTTTTTCACAGTATTCTTGATATACCTCCACTCAGGATTCCAAGGGATGACTTCATTTGAATGGGTACTTATTCTAGGCAGTAATATTGATATAAATAAAACAAGGTCATTATAAGGGAAATTTTCTGGTTTGGATTTCCCTTAAACCTTTAACCTTCCCAAATTTGGGTCTGCCAGCTATGAAGTTTCATTTTAAGTATATGCTAAGTTTTCCATATATAAATATCCTGTAAGAAACAATTACCTGAGGCCAGAACATATACTAAGTGTCACAAACGAATTTGGAAATTCTACAACATGTCCTTGGTAATGGCAATGCATCTGAAAAACAATATAGAGGTGCAAATATATTGTCAAACATTTCAAAACATTAAAATATTTAATAATAATAACAATAAAGATCACAAATCAATGCAAGTTTGCAAGAAAAAAGCCTTTAGGCACCCCTCATTACTTTGTACCACCTCAGTATTCTCCAGTAACTGAGTTTCATCTCTATCACATGTCATTTCTATATTGTAAGTTGATCATATAACAGATCATAGTTATAGAAAATAAAAAATATTTTATTAAAATGTTAACATGAAACAAACACACTGTAATGGTATGCCCAGTTCAAAAAAGAAATATATGGTAATAAATGTCTAAGACATCTGACTTTACCGTAAAATATGAAGATTCAGAATGCAAAGATCCAGTTTCATCGTATGTATAAATCATAAAGTTGTGAGATAAAAATGAGCTAAAAAAAACCAAAAAACATTTAAAATGTTTGAATCATAATTTATATGAATATGTATATTAATATATAAAAATAATTGTAAACCATGTAAGATTAATACGATAACATGATTTAATGAGAATAATTTTAGTGTGGCATAACAGTTGAAATTCACAGAATTGGTGAATAAGGAAGGTAAGGCTTTCTTAACATTAGAATACATGTGTGACTGTGCATGATGTAATTCAACAAATATTTACTGAGTGTCCACTATCAGAGAGATCCTCTTTTGGGTGCTGAAATTCAGCATTAAACAAAAGACAAAAATCCCTGGTCTTCATGACAGTCAGTAACATATACTACTTACATGTTAGATGATAATAAAAGGCTGGCTGGGGTGTGGGGTAGGGAGGTGTTTATAGATTGGATGTAATGGAGATGCTCTCTGAATAATTAGAGCCCTGAAAGAAAAATCACATAGATTTTTTACAGAAATGTTTTTTCAGACTGAGTTACTACAAAATGCAAGAAATTTGAGGCAGAAATGGGCTTGGGGGAGATGTGACTGGAAGGGAGTGTGGAAGATGAAGAGAGATATTTATTAGGTTAGGAGATGATGCCACTGAGACATGAAGCCATTGGAAGGGTTAGGGAAAGAAAAACAGTATCAGACTAACATTTGAATACAATCAGACTGAATGCTGTGCTGAGAATAATCAGTAGGCATATAAGCACAAATAGCCAGACCAATACAGTCTGAAACCTAATATAGTCTTCGTGGCAAGACAAGAAGGTGGTTTGACCTAGGCTAGGAACAGTGGTTATGGTCTAGTTAGGATATACAGTAGAACTTCTGTAATTTGACCACCCAAGGGACTGTAATAAACTGGTCAACATGTGGAGGTGGTAAACATAAGGAACTAGGCCTATGAAAATTAGGTCAATTTAAGGTGGTGGTCAAAGTTGGGAGGTGGTCAACTATGGAAGTTCTATTGTATCCTGAAGGGAGAAATAAGAGATTTAATAACTAATTGTATATGGGAAAAAACAAAAGAAAGGAAGTCAAGAATGACTCAGGTATTTTAGGGCTCTATTCCCCTGGGAAATCTAATAGAGTTGCTCTTTTTGAGATGTTTGTGACAAAGAAAATTTGGGAAGAAGATCATCATTTCAGTTTGGGAATGGTACGTATGAGAATAATAGTAACCACTTGGTTCTCAAGTAGTCAGATTAAGGAATATGCCATCTTTTGGAGAGGAATAAGGTAAAGATGTCAATTTAGGAGCAGCCAATGCATCAGTGGTGTTTAAAGCCACTAGACTGAGTGAAATGACAGATCCAAAACAGTACCACAGATAACTCTTAATATTGAAGAAATAAAGAGGAATCTGAATAAGAGAGGGATAGGGAGAGAAGAGAGAAAAGCAAAGAGATAAGGAGAGAGAGAGATGGGGCAATCACAATGGTAGGAGTCAAACAAGGACCAAGTGTCTATTGTACTCTAAAAGCTGAATAAAAGCTAAATAAATATTGATTGGTTTCGTGTAACTATGTACATCAGATTGTATAAAAAAAACACATTGTACTCCACATATACATAAATGTATTCATGATCTATGTGTATTTGACTCAATAAAAAAATATTTTGTGGAGGAGAAATTGCATAAGAAAACTGAAAACTGAAAAACAATCATGCATGCAAAAATAAGAGTACCATTGATTATCATAATGGGGGTGGCACCTGTGGCTCATCAAGTAGGGCACCGGCCCTATATACTGAAGGTGGCAAGTTCAAACCTGGCCTCGGCTGAACTGCAAAACAGAAAAATAGCCGGGCCTTGGCAGGTGCTTGTAGTCCCAGCTACTTGGGAGGCTGAGGCAAGAGAATCGCCTAAGCCCAGGAATTGGAGGTTGCTGTGAGCTGTGTGATGCCATGGCACTCTACCAAGAGGGATAAAGTGAGACTCTTTCTCTACAAAATAAATAAATAAATAAATAAATAAATACAATAAATAAAAACACTTTGTGGAGTGGTAGAGGACTGAAAGGCCAACATGAAGTTAGTAACCTTCCTTGAGTAGGGTAGTTGAAATGAATTAAGTGAGAATAATTTTCTTCAGCCTTATTCAACTAAAAAGGTTCAAGTAGAAAAGGGGCAATTGTTGTAAAAACATGTATGTTCAAGGATGCTGTCATAGAATAGACTGTTTCATCTTATTTTTATAAATTGTGGAGAAAACGAATATCAGGTGAATGACTATTCTCTAGAGCTACAGGTGGGAAAGGAGATTAACTATGAAATGACATGCAGGTTCCTAGTGCGGAAAGAATATTCATATTCATTTTTTTTGAGACAGTGTTACTATGTCACCCTCGGTAGAGTGTCATGGCATCACAGGGCACAGCAACCTCAAACACTTGGGCTAAAGCAATTCTCTTGCCTCAGCTTCCCAAGTAGCTGGGACTATAGGCACCCACCACAAGGCCCAGGTATTTTTTGTTGCAGTTGTCATTGTTGTTTAGCTGGCCTGGGCTAGGTTCGAACCTGCCTGCCTCCATATGTGTGGCCAGCACCCTACCCACTGAGATATGGGTGCTGCCTGGGAAAAATATTCTAAAACTGATTGTGGGGTTAGAAATCCTGCAACAACTGACTTATAGCTGAAGGCTGCAATATTATATAAAGTTATTAAAATTATTTAATTGCACACATCAGGGACTTTTATATATGAAGTGTACTTGATAAAGTTGTTACAAATAAATACATACTTAAATTAACATATCATAAAAATTATGTCAATAGTTGAATTCCCTACCAATAATTACTTGATGTGTAATTATGTTTCAATTTCACATCAGACATATTTTCAGTTCTTGAGTTCAATGGTTTATAATTATTTCAAGATTTATAAATATATGGGTCATTTCTTAACTTGAAAACACCAAGATGGAATATTGAATGTAAGAGCCTCATAGGTCTAATATTTAAGGCTTAAGTATACCAAATTGAAAAGTAGAATGACAAAGCCCCTCTACATTATACTTTATCCCTGAATTTAAATAATTCACAAAAACTTTAAAACTGCAAAATATAAGCTAAAAAGATTGCCCTAAAATCCTTAAAAGGAAAACATATCTTACTGTTTTTTGAGATGCAGGGTATATGGTTTTCCATCAATTTTAATGACATAAATCACCTAAAATAAAACAAATCAATAAAGATGATGTAACAAATCAGAAAATTAAAAAGTAAAATAGTATTTTTCACTCAAGTTAAAAAAGATTAAGTTCATTTTAAAATGAACATATTATTTAGACTGTATTACTCTAAATAGTAAGCTCTACATTGACCACCTCCTTAAGTCGACCTAATTTTTATAGACTAGTCATTCACTACACATACAAATCAGTATAGTAGGACTAGTTTCTTATGTTGAGTACCTTCATATTTTAACTAGTTTGTTACAGTCCCTTTGGTAGTCAAAGATTATACTGTAAAAGAATCACAGGTATCCCTGAGAAGGAAGAGGACAATATAGAAAGGCTGAAAACTTACTTGAGTGAATTGAGGAAAATTTCTGTAGTCTTGTTAAGGATATAAGAAGCCTCAAGAAGTTTAATGAACACTTGAGATATTCATTTTAAAGAGGTAATCACCAAGACTCATAGCCATCAGCCTGGCCAAAGTCAACATGAAGTAGGAACTCTTGAAACCCATGAGGCAAAAACATTCAGTAACTTACAAAAAAAAAAAAAAAAAAAAAACTCAGGCTTTTTAAACTGACACTGCAGATTTCTTAACTGACACTTCACTAGCTAGGAAAAACTGGGACCCCCAACTTCAGTTTTCTTAAACAGATCAAATATCAGCCTATAATTTTGCATCCTGAAAAACTGTTTCATATATGAAGAAGAAATATAAACTTCTCCAGATAAGCAAACACTGAGAGAATTTGCCAAGATCAGACTTGTCCTTCAGGAAACACTCATTATGCATGTAGCATCACAATAGATACCTACCAGTTTAAAAACACACAAAAGGTAAAGCTCAGACCTCATATAAAATAATAGCACAAGAGAATAACAAAAGCAATAAGGTACTGCTAAATATGTTATCAATAGAACAGCATCTTACATTTCAATTCTGTCAATCAATGTTAACAGACAGACCCTATTCCCCACTCAAGAAACACAGGTTGGCTGATTGCATAAAAATAAATACAAGCCAAGTATCTGTTGTATTCAAGAAACACATAATACGCAGGGACTCAATGACAATCAAGCTGAAGGGATGGAAAAAAAAATCCATGCAAATAGGAAAAAGGAAGCAGCTGCAGTTATTCTCACATAAGTTAAAATTTTCTTAACTCAACAATGATAAAAAAAGACAAAGATGGACAGGGATGTCCACTTTTGTAAAGCAATTCTACTAGAGCTAAGCAAAGAGGTAAGCTACTGTATCATATCTGCCCAGGACTTCAACATCCCATGACAAAACTGGACAGATAGTCCAAACAGAAAAATTAAAAAACACAAAACTTAGGTTCCCTGATAAGGCGCCAGCCACATACAGCAGGGCTGGCAGGCTTCAAATCCAGCCTGGGCCTGCCAAACAACAACAATAACTACAGCAACAACAAAACGATAACCAGGCATTGTGGCAGACATCTGTATTCCCAGCTACTTGGCAGGCTGTGGCAAGAGAATTGCTTAAGTCCAAAGTTTGAGGTTGCTGTGAGCTGTGATGCCACAACACTCTACTGAGGGCGATATAGTGAGATTCTATAGCAAAAACAAACAAACAAACAAACAAAAACCCACCAAGAAAACAGCAACAGCAACAAGAACAACAACCCCCCCCCCCCAGACTTAAACATAACCTTAGGTCAAATGTTCCTAATGGAAATGTACGAATATTTTAACCAAGAACAACTGAATACACAGTCTTCTCATAAGTACGGGGAACATTCTCCATGACAGATTAAATTTTAGGACAAAAAATACATCTCAACAAATTAATAAACATAGAAATCATACCATATATATCTCAGATCACATAAAAATAAAACCAGAAATAAATTCCAAAATATACACAAAGTCATGGAATTCAAATAACTTGCTCTTAAACTATTATTGAGTCAATAATGAAATTAAGATGTGAATCAAAAGATTCCTCGAAGTGAATGACAAAGGAGACACAAACTATTAAAATCATGGGAGTCAGGAAAACAGTCCTACAGAGAAAATACTTTACCTTAAACACCTAGATCAAAAAGAATAGAATATCACTGATTAACAATATAATATAATAACACATTTGAGGAACAAAAAAGGAAGAACAAACCAAACCCAAAGCCAAAAGAAAAGAAATAACAAAGTTCAGAGCAGAACTAAATGAAAAGGAAAACAAAACAACAATAGCAACAACACAATAAAACAATCAGGAAAATCGGTTCTTTGAAAAGATTAAAGAAAAAGTATTGGTAGACGTCTCCTAGATTAGCCAGAAATAAATGAGAAAGAACACAAATAAACTCAGAAATGAAAGTAAAATGTTACAACCGATACCACAGAAACACAAAATATCACTTGTGAATACTATAAAATATTCTATGGCCCAACACAAGAAAATGTAGAGAAAATGGACAAATTTCTGGCAACACTAAACTTCCCAAGACTCAATCAGGAAGAAACAGAACTCCTGAGTAAACCAATAATAAGCAGTGATATCAAAGCAGTATTAAAAATTTTCCCCCCTCCAAAAAAAGACCCAGAAACATATGAATACATAGCCAAATGTTACTAGAATTGCAAAGAATTCCTTGCACCCATACTACGGAAACTATGCTCTATAACTTTGAGAAGGAAAGGATCCTCCCCAACTCATTCTATGAAGACAGTATTACCTGGATACATATACCATTTGTTTTTGTTAAGAAACAACAAAAAAAGAAAACTACAGACCATATCCCTCATGAATATAGATGCAAAAGTTTTCAATAAAATACTTGCAAAGTGAATTCAAGAGTACATAAAAAAAAAAAATCCACCATGACTAAGTGGGTTTCATCTCAAGAATGTAAAGATGGTTCAAAATGAATAAATCAATATATATGTGATTCACCACATACAAAGAAGCAAAAATAAAGACCATATAATCATCTCAGTGGATGCACAAAAATCACATTTTCATGATCAAAAATTTTCAATAAACTATGCATAGAAGTGTTGTATCTCTAAATTATAAATATCATATATGACAATCCCCCAGTTAACATCGCATTGAATGGGCAAAAGTTGAAAGCATTCTCCCAAAGAGCTGAAACAAGACCAGGATGCTTACTGTCACCATTTCTGTTCAACATAGTGCTAGAAGTCCTAGCCAGTTTGAACTGGCCTTGGCCTGAGCCTCCGCCTGAAAAAGGAACTACTCAGTGGATTTTTCTGCAAGGAATTGAGAAGACAGAGGCAGAGAAAATTGAGAAGAGAAAAAGAGAAAGAAAAGAGGAGGAAGTTCTTCAATCACATGACCTTTGATCAAATATTAAAAAGAAACCCAGACATCGTTCAATAAATTATGTACAAAAACAGACAAGAGGAAGGAAGGAAAGAAGAAAGGAAGAAAGGAAGAAAGACATGTCATTTCTTAAGGTTTTTTACTACATCTTATTAAATCTAACTTTATACTTTTATTGGATATAAAAAAGAGAAAGAAAGAAAGGGTATCTAAATCAGGAAAGAGAAAGAGAAATTGTCACTTTTTGCTAATGAGATGATCTTACATCTAGAACACCTCAAAGAATACACTAAGCAACTCCTGCAGTTGATAAATAAATTCATCAAAGTCTCAGGTTGCAAAATCAATGTACACAAATAAGTAGCACTAATAATAGTCATGCTGAGAATCAAATCAAAGACTCAATACCATTCACAACAGCTACAAAGAAAATATAATACCTAGGAAAGTACTTAACCAAGGAGGTGAAAATCACTACAATGAGAAGTACAAAGCAACAGGAAAAGAAATCTAAGATGACCCAAACAAATGTAGAAACCTATGATGCTAAAGGATTGATAAAATATCAGTTGTCAAAATATACATACTGCCTGAAATGATTTATAGATTCAGTGTAATTCCCATCCAAATACCAATGCAATATTCCACAGTTCAAAAAAAAAAAAAATTCTACACTTCATTTGAAACCATGAGCCAAAGCAATTAATTTTTTTGACACAGAGTCTCACTTTGTCACTGTGGTGCCCTGGTGTCATAGCTCACAGAAAACTCAAACTCTTAGGCACAAGATATCCTCTTGTCTCAGTCTCCCATAGTTTTTCTATTTTTAGTAGAGATGGGGATCTCGCTCTTGCTCAGGTTGGACTTGAACTCTTGAGCGCAGGCAGTCCATCCACTTCAGCCTCCCAGAGTGCTAGGATTATAGGCATGAGCCACTGCTCCAGGCTACCAAAGAAATCTTAAAAAAAAAAGTACAAATTTGGAGGTATCATATTACCAGACTTCAAACTAATCTATTAGTCTGTCATAACCAACACAGCATGGTATTGGCACAAAATAGAGACAAAAATCAATGAAACAGAAAAGAACCCACATAAAAACCATCTATTTATAGACAACTTTGAAAAAAAAGACAACAATATGCACTGGGAAAAAGAAGTCCTATTCAATAAATGAAGCTCGGAAAAATGGATAGCAGAAGAATGAAACAGAATCCTTAACTCTCACCACTCATTAAAGTCAGTTAATGGCTAAAAACAGATGGATAAAGAATTAAATGTAAGGTATGCAACCCTACATATTCTAGGAGAAAATGTAGAAAAAAGTATTCTAGACAAAAGGCTTTGCAAATAATTTATGACTAATGCCCCAATGGCAATTACAGAAAGAACAAAAATACCCAAATGGGACATGATTAAATTAAAAAGCTTCTGCACAGCTAAGAAAATAATTAAAAGAACAAATGGACAGATAACCTACTAAATTGGTGATAATATTCACAAACTCTACATAAAGGGCAAAATAACCAGAATTTAGAAACTGAAAAATCTCAAGCAAATCACTCACACACACACAAAAATTAAAAGTGGTCAAAAGACATCAACAGTCCTTTTTTAAAAATTTTTATTAAGCCACAAACATATAGATCACATATAACTTAATGCATTTATGGGGTATAATGTGCTGATTTCATATACAATTTGGAATGCTTACACTGAGCTAGTTTTTTGAAGGGGATAGAAACATGGCAAATAAACCTATAAACAAAAGCTCAATGCAGTAATCATCAGTGAAATATAAATTAAAACTACAATGAGTTATCATCTTGCTCCCTATTCCCCATTAGAATAGCTTTTATTAAAAAGTCCCAATGTAATAGATGCTGCTGTGATGGATATAGAAAGTAATGCTTATAAAACTGTTGGTGGGACTACAAATTAGTATAAACACTATGGAAAATAATATGGATATTCTTCAAAGAACTAAAAGTAGACTTAACATTTGATCCATCAATTTCATTACTGGGTTAGTTAAAGTTAGTTAACTAAACAAGATAGATAACTAACTATAGTTAAAGAAGTCATTTTATCAAAGACATCAGCAGCTATACATCCAGTCAAGGACTAATAACCAGAATCTACAAAAAACAAAATCAAATAAAACAGCAAGAAAAAGTCAAAGAACCTCATTAAAATGTGGGCAAAGGGCTGGAACAGAAGATTCTCAAAAGAAAAGAGACAAATGGCCTATAAACATATGAAAAAATACTCAACATCATTAATCACTGGGCAAATAACAATCAAAACCACAGTGAGGTATCACCTTATACTACTCAGAATGACCTTTTATTTGGGGGGGGGAGACGGGATATATAATTTTTTTTTCTTTTTTACCAGATCATAGCTGTGTACATTAATGCAATCATGGGGTACAATATTCTGATTTTATGTACAATTTCAAAGATTTTCATCAAACGGGTTAACATAGCCTTCATGACATTTTCTTAGTATTTGTGTTAAGACATTTATATTCTACATTTAGTAAGTTTCACCTGTACCCTCCTAAGATGCACCTCCTAGGTGTGGACCCACCAATTACTCTCCCTCCACACATCCTCCCCGCCTTGCCCCTTTTCCCATAATCTTGTGCTGTAGTTTCATAGTAGTGCTGAGTACATTGGATACTTTTTCTTCCATTCTTGAGATACTTTGCTAAGAAGAATATGTTCCAGCTCCATCCATGTAAACATGAAAGAGGTAAAATCTCCATCTTTCTTTAAGGCTACATAATATTCCACGGTGTACATATACCACAATTTATTAATCCATTAGTGGGTTGATGGGCACTTGGGCTTCTTCCACGACTTAGCAATTATGAATTGGGCTGAAATAAACATTGCCACTGCCACCCAGCCCCCTGATCATGATGCAGAGGCAGCACCGCAGATGGAATGATTGATGGATGAAGCTCGCTCAGGCATTACAGCAAATTTATTTCTTCCAACAAGGCTTATATAGGCACATAACTTAATCAACAAGCTAATGACTTAATTTTATGACTTAATTCATAAACATATGACTTAAACCTGACCCCAGGCCTATTTCCTATTACTCACAGGTCTATGGATAAATTGGACTAACTGATAACCACTTATTATGTAAAACTATCCTTATCGGCTAAGGTTTAACTGGCTTAACTGATAACTACTTTACTAAGGTTTTTCTTATGCTAAGTAATAATTCTTTAACCGACCATTTGGAGGCAGTTAATCGTCTTAAGGGAGTAGCCTGGAAAATCCCACCAGGATTTTTCCTTTCTAACTCACAAAGGATTTTCAACTTGCCTTCACAAAATGGGAGACTGATTGACCTTACAAGGGTGCAGATGACTGTGCCCCTAAAAACATTGTGGTAGAAATAGTTTTGTTATAATGTGATTTTTGGTCTCCTGGATATATACCTAGTAGATGAATTGTAGGATCGAATGGTAGGTCTATTTTTAGATCCCTAAGTGTTCTCCAAACATCTTTCCAAAAGGAAGGTATTGGTTTGCATTCCCACCAGCAGTGTAGAAGTGTTCCCTTTTCTCCAAATCCTCATCAACATCTCTGGTTTTGGGATTTTGTGAGGTGGACTATTCTTATTGGAGTTAGAAATATCTCAAAGTAGTTTTGATTTGCATTTCTCTGATGATTAAGGATGATGAACATTTTTTTCATGTGTCTGGAGGCTGAAAGTCTTCTTCAGAGAAGTTTCTCTTCAGGTCCCTTGCCCGCTCTGAGAAGGGATTCCTTGTTTTTTTCTTGCTAATACATTTAAGTTCCCTGTGGAGAACCTTTGTCGGAGACTTAACCTGAAAATGTCTTCTCCCATTTTGAGGGCTGTTTACTTGCTTTACTTACTGTGTTCCTGGCTGTGCAGAAGCTTTTTAGTTTGATCAGGTCCCAAGAGAGTATTTTTGATGCAGCTTCGATCGCCCCAGAGGTCCTCCTCATAAAATGTTCACCCAGGCCAATTCCTTCAAGAGTTTTCCCTGCATTTTCTTCTAGTATTTTTATTGTTTCATGTTAAAAGTTTAAATCTTTAATCCAGTGAGAGTCTATCTTAGTTAAAGGTGAAAGGTTTGGGTCCAGTTTCAGTTTTCTACAGGCCACTTGGCAGTTCACCCAACCCCTATTTGTTAAATAGGGAATCTTTTCCCCACTGAATGTTTTTAATTGGCTTATCAAATATCAAATAATGATAAGTAGCTGGGTTCTTCTCTTGGTTTTCTAAGGTAATATGTGATTCTTGCATGCAGCAGATATCTGACCTGAGTTTTTGTATCCAATCACCCAACCTGTGTCTCTTTTGAGGACAATTTAAGCCATTCACATTAATTGAAAATATTGATAGGCCTGGTAGAATTTTGGATATCATGTTTTTTGAAGGACCAGTGGACATTTTTAATCCTTTTGCCATTGTGGAAGATGGAATTTGATCAAAAGTTTCAAAGTGAGTTTACTTTTGTGGTGGAGAATTGTGCTGGTCATTATGAAGGATAGGTCTGAAGATATCCTGGAGAGCTCATTTAGTTATGGCAAATTTCTTCAATATGTGAATGTCATTAAAGTATTTAATTTCTCCATCATAAATGAAACTCAGTTTAGTAGGATACAGGATCCTGGGTTGAAAGTTTTTTTGTTTTAGGAGATCAAAAGTCAATGACCACTCTCTTCTAGCTTGAAAGGTTTCAGCTGAGAGATCTGCAGTCATTCTAATATTTTCCCTTTGTAGGTTATGTTTTTTTTTAATGTCTGGCTGCTTTCAGAATTTTCTCTTTCATGTGAAGTTAATTGTGATGTGCCTGGGGATCTCTTGTTCAAATTGAGTCAAGCTGGGTTTCTGAAACTGTCTGCTATATGAATTTCAGAATCTCTTGGCATATATGGAAAGTTCTCTTTTATAATCTCATGAAGAAGAGCCTCTGTGCCTGTACAGTACTACTGGTAGCTCAAGTGTGGCTTGAGTACCTGTGGTGCTCCGAGGAGTGAGAAAGGCCTGTCCAGTAGAAGGTTTGGAGCAAGGGGTTTGATGCCTTTTTCCCCACCTTGCTCCCCCTTCACCACCAGACTCTGGTAACCCCAGTCTCTGGTAGCCCCACCAGCAGTCTCTGTTAACCCAGTCTCTGTGGCCCAGTTCTGTCCAATAAGCAAATGTGCTGGGGGGATGTGCCTGCTAGAGTCAAAGTAAGGTTGCTGCCTCCTCGTGGTTCCTGCCCTCTGTCACCATCCAGCAGGAGAAGCTGAAGCCTGCCTGCTTCAAGCGCTCAATGGCACCTGGAGAAATTTCCACCTGAGCTCAATCTAAACCTGAGGATATCCCGACAGCAAAAGAATTTCTCCACCAGCCACTGCACCTTTGTTGCTGCAGTTCTGTACCTTTGGCATCCCTATAGGAAGAGGTCTGGTTCCCTCTGGCAGACCACTGAGTTGGGGAGATGACTCTCCAAAATTGGACCCCACCCGGACCACTCTATTAATGCTGGTGTTGGGTGGGAGGTGTCTCCACTTGGGTTTGTGCACCTCAGGTGTTCTGCATCTTTCTCATAGTGTAGAGACCCAAACCTCCAACCACTGCTGAGATACACTTTCTTAGGGCCAGGTCAGTCACTTTCCCTCTATGTCTTTCTGTACTGTCACTGGATTCACAGCTGCACTACCTCCATCTGTGCAATGCCCAGTCCTAGAAAAGAAGTGCGGACATTCTGGCCTCTGCAACGGTTGGACTTCTAGACTGCCAGGCCATTAGGGAAGGGTAGACTGGAAATTCAAAGTGGCAGGGAAAATATTTGTTCAAACTTTCTGCCAGACAAGGGATTTCCTGGGCTCACAGCAAGAGCTCTCTGGAGAAGGATCCCCAACTTCCAGCAATTCCCTCTGGTGGGGTGAGAAAGAAGTGCCTCAGTTCATCACTCACTAGTAGAGATCCCACAGCAAGCAAGCAACTCTCTTAGGGGAGCAGATAGACACACATCCTCTTTGGGATGAGATCTGTGCCTGAAATTTGTTTCCTTGGAATTGAAACTTGCTTCAGCAGAGAAGACTTGCAATTAACTATCTCTTCTCTCAGCTCAGCTCCCCTCCTTTGGCTTTGTTGGGTTCTTTCTGGCTGTTCTCTCTCCCTCTGGACTGGAGCTTCTGTTGAAAGCTGGCTCCAGTTCAGCCATCATCCCCTCTTCCCCCTTGTTCTTGTTTTTTTTTTGCAGTTTTTTTTTTTGGCTGGGGCTGGGTTTGAACCCGCCACCTCTGGCATATGGGGCCAGTGCCCTACTCCTTTGAGCCACAGGCGCCACACCCCCGTGTTCTTGTTGAATGTGAAAATTGGAGTTATGGAAAGTAGCCAACCCAAGGATTTAGCAAAACACAAAACACCTTGAAACTTTATGAGCGAATAAACAGACAAAAAGGCTATCAGACACATAAGCACACAGCTACATGGACAATCAGAAACAACTGGACATACAGACAAAAAACAGCTACAACAAAAATGATGATAATCATCAAGAAAAAAACTCTAAAAATCTTATGTAAGCACTCTCAGGAAACTTAAGTAGGGAAGAAGAGAAAGAGAAAAAAATATTTTTAATAAAAAAATTTAAAAAATTAAAAGAAAATTAACAATAACTCTGACAAGAAAAGGATGAAACAAGATAAGAAAAAAAAAAGGCACCGACCACCAAAATATTATTCTTATATATGTATATAAGAATATACAACTATATGTATGGTGTAGGGGTCAACTTTAGTAGAAATATATATATATATATATATGTATATATACATATATATATGTATACACACACACATATATATATGTATACACACACACACATATATATATATGTATACACATAGATTTCAAAAATGTGTCTGTTCCTAGGAGGGATCCTTTCCCCTTAATTTTCTATTGGGCTGCCTAGCCCTCTTCTGCTCCAAATGGCACCCCTTTCTGGTCACCATATTCTGTTTGGGAGTCCACACTTCACTGAACTTTCCACAAAACACCTAGTTTCCCCATGAACTGGGAACTGCAGTCCTCTGTGGGGGAGTGGCTGGTAGCTGCTGCCAATGGCCACTGGCCTTGCTTCAACAGTGGCATGGAAATTCTCTAGCAGATTCCCCAGCTCTGTGTTACACTTCAAGTCCAGCAATCCACCATTTTGCTGCACATCCCCAGCTGTCTGTCCACACCAACACTCCACACGGGGAAAGGTCCAGCCCCCTCTCTCTCACCTGAAGATTTGGGAGAGTTGTGCTAAACATCCATCCTGTCCGCCATCTTGCCCAGAATGGCTTTTATTAAACAATCCAAAAACAATAGATGCTGGCATGGATGGAGAGAGAAAGGAACACCTATACACTTTTGGTAGGACTTTAAACTAGTAAATCTCTATGGAAAACTATATGAAGATTCCTTAAAGAACTCAAAGTAGACCTATCATTGGATCCAGCAATCAATCCTACTATTGGATATTTACCTAAAGGAAAAGAAGCCATTTTATCAAAAAGATAACTGTATTAGAATGTTTATTGCAGTATGATTCATAGTTTCAAAGATCTGCATTCAATCGAAGTGCCCATCAATTTGTGAGTGGATTAACAATACGTGGTAAATGTATACCATGGGGCATCAGACTCCAGCATTTTTGGCATCAGGGAGTAGTTTCATGGAAGATAAGTTTTCCATGGATGGATGGAGTATTGGACAGGAGGTGGGGCTCAGAATGGAGAGATTGTTTAATAAACAATGTTTAATGTTTTGGATTAAACAAATGTTTTGGATTGTTTAATAAACAATCCATTCTGGTGGGGCTCAGGTGGTGCTGGGAGTGTGGGGGCAGCTATAGCATGGCTTAAGCTGCCTTACTTCCCCGCCCTCACCTCTTGCTGGGCAGCTTGGTTCCTTACATGCCATGAATTGGAACCTTTTTGGCACTAGGGATCAGTTTCATGGAAGACAATTCCTCCATGTATGCAGGTGGTAGGTGGTTTGGCACTGTAGGGTTAGAAGACCACCCTACATAAGCCACACAAAGGCAAGCCTTTAATGGGTTAAAATGGCTTTTGCTAATACAGAAGCAAGAAAGCTGGGCTCCCCCTGAGGCATACACAGAGACTGTTTGTCCGGAGGTAAAAGTCCATAAAACAATGACTCTAAAAGTATGCTTCCGTTAAGCCCAGGAGGTTAGGGGCTGTCAACCCCACCCTTGATGATACGGATCAGAGGGTGACATATATCTGTACATAATGTCTTGGGACCTAAAGACTTCTGCTCTGTAGAGAAACAAAGTCATAAATCTATTTTGGGTTAATTAAGTGTGCGCTTAGGGGGTTTCATTAACCAGTCTCCCCTGTAGCTTTTTATAATCTTTATTTAGAGCCTTTGTTCAAAGGATGATGCATGTCTTAGAAGAATGTAAAAACAGAAAGTATTGTGTTGATTTGTAGAGTGAATGCTTTTCCACAAGTTAATTATAGTTAGAAGAAGTTAGGTAATGGTAAAAAGCCATGGATTATAGATTGAAGACAATTTGCTACACGCCACCTGGAGAGTGTGTAGCCTGTTTCTTGCATTTCCCCTAAGAATTAGAGGTACCAGTTCTGCACCTGGGGCAAAGTTACTGCCCCTCGCGTCTCTGCTCACACAACACTGACCCCATACTTTGACTCGTCCCCACTCAGACCCTTCCTTAGTGCTCCCTGGGCTGCCCCTGCCTCCCACACACAGAGGGAAGGGGTCCCACCCTTGGTGTTCGGCTTCGATTTGTCTGCCTTTCTCGCTAGACTCAGTTCCCTGGAGGCTGGGCACAAGGGCTTCCTCACAAAAACCTGCTCAATGAGAGTATCATGGTTGGAAATTGCTCCATAACATGGTTGCAAGAAGTGCCACGATTCTTTGCCTTGCAAAACAAACCTTATTTTGCTCTAATTTTTCAGTTGTCGCTTGGTGATCTTAAAAAAGGCATTAATCTCTCACTGGAGCTTCTTTCTCCCCCCTTGAACTCAGGCCGTCCATGAAGTTGGGGGACTCCCTCAGGCCCCTGGTCAGCACTGGCCATCCCAGACACTGTTACTCCTTCTGCACTCTAGGACAGCGACCATCCTCCCCACTCACCTTTGGCCTGATCCTCAAAAATCGCTTCCCCTGTATGTTGGGAGCAACCACTTAAGTCACTGAGGTGGCTCCTTCTGAGGTTCCAACACCTCATGTCCGGGGGGGGGACAATGTGAGTAGGGGAGGTCTGTGCCCACGGCTGTACATTTAACCTCCTTTTCTTCAAGGGGTTAGAAACCTTCCCAAGAGTATTGAATAAAGAAGGCATCAAATTTGTGCACCGCTTCTGGCCTGAGAGAAAAAATGGAAAAGGAAGGAAAGACGGGGAGGGAGGGAGGAAGGGGGAGGAGAGAGGGGACGGAAAGTGTCCTGAGCACAGAGGCCCAGAAACTCAAAAGCACAAAAGTTCATCTGGTTGCCCTGCCTATGAATGAAATGTTCAATTACTTCTCCATCCATTTGTAAATGAGTCTGCTCAAGCAAGAAAATAATAATAAATAATAATAAAGCACAGGTTATTTTCTACATTAAATTTTAAGGCATTACCCTACCATAAACATTCTCTGAAGAATCAGTGAACAAATGAGTTCTCATGGTTAGCTCATTATTCTGAATCTGGGTTTTTAAATATCATTTTCAATATCTTCTCACACCTGCATAATTGCACAGAGAAGGACAACAACTAGAAGCGGTGCCCTCAGTGCACTGGGAAGGGAGGCCGGGCTTATTCACCTCTACTACAATGATGGACTTTCTTTTCCTACTTTAAAACAGAGCTTTAAGTTTACTGTGAATTTATAGAAGGTGGGCAAGGCAGATGGGACCATGCCCTCAATTCTTATTGGCCAACCTTGAACTGTATTATACAAGGAAAAAGAAAATAGAACAAAACCATTTTCTCTTTAGTCGGGGATTTATAAAGAGGAAAGGCTGGATTGAATGCCTTAATGTCCCAGACCAAAAGATACTAATGAATTTCCAAAGCTAAGAGCACCCCTGATCTAGTGTGTTCTCCAGGGAGGTCGATGTGTATAGTCGAAGGAAGAAATGGAGATTTCACCCCCTCATATCATCTGATCATTAACTTATATAGCAGAACAAAATGGCCCACCAAGCTCTTTTCTAGTTAACAGGACTTATTTAAATTCTTCTCCTTCCCCATCCCCCTTTTTATAACCCACAGCAAATTACCAGTATTGATAAACCATTAGAAAATAAAATAAGAGACAATTTTATTGTCAGCTAAATGAAGTAATGCCTGGGTTGTGTTGGTTTTCAGCAATTGAGCTTTTTGTATTCATTAAAACTCTGCAAGCAGCATGTGTTAAATTTTTGATATATGCAGGGTGCACTGAAATCTTTATCTACATTAACTGAGACACCAATTTGCACCCCTGTTGCACCCTAATAGGCTGATTTATTATAGTTTCCTAAGGCCTATTAATGAAGCTGCTTGGAGTTTTGTAGTGGCCTGAATCAATTTCGTTTTTGGATGCAGCAGAACTTGTCTGGTCTCCTCTGTTGTCAGCGGGGATGTGTGTGGTGTTGAGTTGTTCGCAGCAGCCAGGTGTTTGACAGATCGGCATGTGAGTGGGGGAACTCCTTGGACTTCTGCAAGAACTCAGCAAGTAGAATGACAAAGAGACGCCTCAGGATTCCTGAACTATCTTCAAAGGGGAGAAACACCTACAAAAGGGATTCTATACAAATAAACAAACACAACTAAAAACCAAAACCAAACCCCATGCAGCTGCCAATAAGCACCAATTTAGATCGGCATGGCTCACTCTCTACCATTATTAGAAAGTCCCTTTACCCACTTCCTTTGATAGTTTAAAATTATTCTGCTCCCCTATTTCAACTTAAGCCTCTAGCAGAAGGCATTTATTATAGTTTTATTCACTGCCTTATCCTAAGCTCTTAGAATAGATTCTGAGTTAAATATTATCAATGGATAGACTTTCATACAACAGGGAGAAAAGAAAAATTTCACTGAAAGACTGTTGTTTTTTTTTATAACCAGTGTTTGTTACTGTGAGGGTCATAGAGTCTTTGAGAATTTGATCTCTCTCTATAAAAATACCTGGCTGTTCATGAGCATGAAAATTTCCATACAATTTCCAATTCCCCTAAAATCCCAAGGGCTGATCTCAGGGCCAGATACCTTGTGGTCCACACGGCACGGAGACACCAGATTGTTTAATCGATATGGGAGTAAGAAGCAAGAGCTCTGCAGAGTGTAGACAAGAAGGACCTGATCCAATTGGATAGGGTGGTCTTCGCATGCTGTTTCTAGAAGTTGCCTCATCAGTCAGTCAAGCACACCATCCAAGGATTAATTGGATATACTAATTACTGTTCACAGCCCAGAAAATATTAAAAAGATAATGAGCAAAGTTGTTAAAAGCCATAAATTATTTTCCTCTTTCTCTTCCAAATTTGTTAGCTGATTTGTTCCTGAAGCAGACTTATTCCAGAATTAAATTATCTCCTAATTTTGCTATCTTAGAATAGACATTTGTCACATAAACCCACCTGAATCTTGTGGGGTCATGGGAAGAACTGTGGGTGAAGACAGTGCTCCGGATTTAACACGTCGTGGCTGTGGACACAGCTCTTGTTATTTTTAAGGCACTTCTGAGCAAGTCCATCAGTTGGTTAAATCTCCTGATGTCAGCATTTCTCTTTTGTATGTGTAAGTTAGGTTCGTTGTGTCCTGAGAAGCCTGGGAGACCACTTTCTACCCTGTCCTGCACCCTTACACGGTTACTGTTATGGCGTTTCTTCTCAGGCCAGAGAAACCTGATCCAGAGCCAAAATGTTCACCCAAGATTCTGAAACAACAACAGCAAAAGATTATGAAATGGTCTGTTATGAAATGCTGATAACTTGGCAGGATTCTGACAAGAAACATGCTGACCCAAAATTTAGGAGAAAATCTAACTGAAAAAATTAACACATGCCATAGGTGGCTCTAAATATTACTTTCATAATAAGAGGGAGTTTTCCCATCCAGGCAAATGCAGGTGTAAATTTGAGCTTTGGCACTAATTGGATGGGTGACCTTAGACTAGCTGCCTGATTATTTTGGTCTTTGGCTTCCTTACTTTTGAAATAAGGATAATAACCATTATCTTCGAAGTCTCTGGGAATATTAAGTAGGGTTATATCTATAAGATGCTTAGGGCAGGCGCAGGAGCACAAAATGCGTATTCAATAAGCAGAAGTTTCCCTTGGAAACCACCAGTGGGAGGAAGGAAGGACTGAACAGGAGAAGAAAAAAGAGGACCACAGGCTGCTCAGAGGACGGACGGGGCATGGTGGGTGGGCTGTCCCGTCTTCAAAACTAAATCAACTGTCCGCACAAATATATAGAAGTTTGTCTCGCAGGACTGTCTGTTTTTGGAAGTGCTGGGGGAGGAGAAATCATGGCTTCTGATAAGAGATGAGGTGGCAGGAAATACAGCAGTTCAAATTTATGGCAGAAAAGGCAAGAAAGTTGAAGGAACCTCAAACATGAAAGATAAAATCAAAATTCCACTCGTTTGGCAATACTGAAATATAGATACGCCTTATCTAAATTTCCGATAAGTACAGTTGAGACCAGCAAAGCCATCAATACATGTCTTCAGAAGCACAAGTACAGAGGCAAACACTTGAGGTGAATGTAGACGCACCATGGGCATCAAGAGACTATTCTTGACTCATTTTCTTTTTCCTTAGGACACTGAATTTTGTAAAACAGCATTCTCCTTACCTTTTCAAATGAAGAATTTGTGTTTAATGGGAAACGCATGCTTAATCATAGGAATGGGAGCCCCTGTCCTTGGCTTAGTTACCCTTGAAGAAGTGAGACTCACGTCACGGTTAGTATTTCTCAGGTATGAATGACTGGGGTGTGCATGGGTTGGAAAGCAGAAAACACTTCTCCTCCAACAAAGAATGCTCTATGGAGAATCTTCTCCAAAGGGAGTCACTGATCTTGTCTATGAGAATGAAATAAATCAAGAGAAAAGGGACAGCTGTAGAACAGGTGACTGGTGTGATTAACACTGGGGTTAAGGAAGGACTTAGCTAGCAAAGGAAGAAAGAGTCAGCAGCAAGTTTAAGCAAGAGAACAAAGCTCCCTGGGCCCTTTCTCAAATTCCTGATTACTTTAGGAAATTATGATGGGTTAATCAAAGAACACCCTGATCCTCTAATAGCCAGAGAGAACAAAGGAAGTAGTGTAGGACAAAAGAACCCAAATAACTCATTTCTAAGACAACAGCTAACTGCGTCTCCAAGAGTATCAGCCGGTTAATTAAGAAGTTTGTTAGTGATGAGCCCAGCACATTTTCATTTCCAGAAGAAACTTCTCATTAACACTTGAGCATAACTAATCGTTTTAATAGTAGCATGCCTTTCCAGAAGGGAGAGTACCAGAGATGTCCTCTTAGCTCAGATAGAAACAAGTCTGTCCTTGTTTGCCCTACCCAACATACTCAAGAAAGTAACTCTGTCACTACTTGTATCTTAGGTCACCAGATGGAAAACTCAGATTCTCACACTTCAAAGATATCAGCCTATTCTATTTCTTTCCCTTTAAAAAGAAAGCTATTGGCTGTAAATATTCATAAACTATGCTACAGTTTGAATGTGGTTCATGCCTACCAAGACTCATGTTAAAATTTAATTCCCAATGTTCCCATGTTGGAGGTGGAACCTGTTAGAGATAGGCTCTAATGGGGGGGTTTGGGGTCATGGGAGCTCTGCCCCTGTGCGTGACTGGATGAGTTCTCACTCTCTAGAGACTGAATTAGTTTTCTCAGGAATGGATCGGTTTCCCCAAGAGCAGCTTGTGTAAGCAAGGATGCCCTTCATATTTGGCCCATTTTCATATGTTTCTTTCTCCTTGACCTTTTGCCATGTTGTGACACAGCAGGAAAGCTCATATCAGAAGCCAGCACCAAGCCCTTGAACTTCCTAGCCTGTAGAAACATGAGCCAAATAAACTTTTCTTTAAAATTAGCCCAGCCTAATGTTTTTTGTTAGAGCAAAACAAAATGAACCAAGACAGGAAATTAGTATGAGGAGTGGGGTGTTGGTGTACAGATGCCAGACATCGTAGAAGCTGCTTTGGAACTTGATAATTGGCAGAGGCTAGAAAAGTTTGGAGCGGCAGGCTATGAAAAGCCTGTATTTCTGTGAAAGGAACATTATCAGAAGAAGAAAAAGATGAAGGAGAGTCTGAAACTTGTCAGAGGTTGGCTAAGTGATTGTGACCAGAATACAGATAGAAATGCAGAAAGTAAGTCCATGAGGATGAGGTCTCAGATGAAAATGAGGTACTGGGTATTAGAAACTGGACAGAAGCCCATCCTGGCACACTGTGGCAAAGCACTCGACTGCACGCTGCACACGGGCACAGCTAAGTTTAAGGGTGATTGGAATCTCTGAGAAATCCCCGGGGTGCGTCTGCATATGGGGCAGGAGGAATTTCTAAGAGGCAGAGCGCTCGCTCAGGCTGCTGGATGGCTGCCTCTCACTGCCTAGAGTGAGCTGCTAGGGAAAAAGGGGAGCAAAGTGGAAAGATTTGGAAAATGTGCAGCCTGGCCATGTTGTAGAGAATAAAAGCTCATTTTCAAGAGAGGATTCCAAGGGTTGTCTGATAGACCCAGGGGCTAAATAAAAGGGAACCAGGAGCTAGTCCTGAAGACAACAGGGAAAGGTCCCAAGGGCATTTCTGAAGTCTTTGCCCCTCCATTGCAAGTACAGAGGCCTAGAAGGAGAGAATGGCTTTGGGGGACAGACCCAGGGCACTGCCGGGACGCTGCCACCTGCATCCTTTTTGCCCCAGCTGGAGCAGCTGTGGCTCAACTTCTCCCATATGGCTCAGACCAGCCCTGGGGGTGTCCATGTCCACACAGTGTTAACTTTGCAGCCCCCGCCCCAGAGGGCGACAGCCATGGACGTTTGACTTCCTCCGCTGACATTTCAAAGGATATGTGAAAAATCCTAAGGACCCGGGAAGAGATTTGAGAGACGGAGCCATTGCAGACAGCCTCTCTGAGACGGATGATGAGCAGAAAGGTGGGGCCAGTGATGCCCCAGGGAGTCCTCACCAAGGCAATGCCTCGTGCGCCCACAGAGTTCCTCTCTACTCCTCCTCGCTCACCTCAGAGCTGCAAAGCCACACCCAGGTGCAGCCGCAGCCTGGAAAAGCTGCAGATATGTGTCTCCAGCACACGAGGACACTCACACGGTCCACATGCAGAAAGGCCACCGGGCCAAAAAGAAAAGAGGACTGCCTTCCCTAAGAGGAAAGTGAGATCTCACATGTTGGAGAATGGGTCATTTCCCAGGAAAGTAGGTTAAGAAAGGGTCCTGACTTCCTTGGTTTCTCTCTCTTGCTTGATGTCCCTAAGGGGAATATTCTAGTCACAACAGGAAGAAGAATAAGAATATATACCATTGTTCAGCTCTATCCCACTGTTACTGTGCAGGAATTGTTGATTAGATTGTGAAAACATCTTCCGATTTATCAAAAAATATCAGCAAGTTGAACTTTTCTGTGGCATATCGCGATTTTTGAAACATGGCCCTAAACTATAAGTCTCCATGTTGTTCATGTTTAGCCCCGGAACTAACAAGGCTTCAGTGCCCAGCAGTCTACAAGAACTCTCGTCTGGGGGAAGACAGAATAGCAGCACCACCAGCAATTCTGCAGATGTCGCCCACATCTAGTCCTCTGAGCCTAGAAGCTGCCCCCCACACACCGAGACATCAACAGTCTCCAGAAAGAGACAGGACCCGTGCTAAGGGGTCTGATGCAGTGGGGAGACAGGACCCGTGCTAAGGGGTCTAATGCAGTGGGAGGTGCTCGGAAGCTGAACCTTTAAGGCGTCACCAGAGGCTTCCCCTAGAAGTCCCAACTGGCAAGGGGTCTTTGATGACACCCCAAGAGTAACACAGAGTCACTCCAGCAGGGTCATTCCAGCTGTTGACTCAGAGCCCAAACCCAGTGCCTGCCTTACTACAGCTTGGTGACCTCTCTCTCCCACCCCCTCCCACTATCGACTTGTCATTTTTTGACTCCAACCCCCCTTCACTTTCTTCTGATTTGTTTGGGCCAACTATTGTAAATTTAGCCTCTCATTTGCTCTGGCCTCCCGTCAGTATGATTTTTCCTATAGTAACTTATGTTTGAGATCTGTCCATTTCCTCCTGGTTTCCCCTGTAGCTGCATAATCTCTGCAACATCTGGAGAAAAACTTGACACACTTCACAAATCAAAATGAGAAGCTGTGAGTTCATCTCTCAAACAGCCAAGGCTCCCAAAAGTGTGCGTGGGAGAAAGAGAAGGGCCCTTTTTCCAGGCATGATTTCCTTCCTTCCTTCTCTCCCTGCTTCCTTACCTCCATTTCTTCCTTCATTTCTTCATCTCCTTCTTCTAAATAATTTTATGTTTTAAATATTGAAAGTATATAGGAAATTTATAATCATGCTAAAAAAGAAAAATGAAAATACAAATCACCAGATTTCCACTGCCACAAAAACATTGCTATGAATATTTTAAGTTGTTTCCTCTCCATCTTTCTTTCTATCCAGTTTTATTTATTGTTTGATTTTTTTCTATCCAGTTTCACTTATTGATTGATTTTTTAAGTTTTTGTGGGTTTATTTCTGTATATGAATTCCCCAAGTAGCTTTCAAACATTAAAAAAAAAATCAAGTAGTTTTGTTTTATACATACCCATGAAAATGTAGTCTCCCCTCTACACTATGTTTTCTAAACTAGAAAAATTTTCAGTCACTCTTTTAACACAGTTGTCACTCAATACAAATTTACTGGATGGTAGAAAGTGTTTTGAATTGGAAATTGGGCGATCTGCCTTTTCCTGGCTGGTATACGGCATGGAGCAAGTCATTTAAACTCTCGTAAGGCGTAATTTTACTAATCTATAAAAGGAGGGCTTGCACTCCCTTTCTAGAAATTTCCATAAATTCTAGACTTTCCAGAAATCCCAAACAGTTTCGATTATAAGTTAATGTTCATGTAGAGAGACTGTCATGGACCGTGGTTGCCAATCTGCTCCCACACTTGACCAGCTTTGTGGTTCAATCAGATTTGTCTCATCAGGGAGTATTGTTGCATCTTTTCCATTTTTGCTTTTGTCATGGAGAAATGTATAATTTGAAAATATGTGTATTTTGGAATAAAAACTGAGTTCCAGGCATGACTTTCTGAACACTTAGAATAAAGAATGAAAAAAATTTTTTTTAAATTTACTGGATGAATGACTATTCCAAAATATAAAAACCCAGATACAATGAAGGAAATGCCGTCATCATTGACGTGGAACGCTCCTCGGTGTTGCTCAACCTAATTTAGATTTCTCACCTGCTCAGGTTGAGTGGGAGGTTCCATTTCACTCTGAATATATTTTGCTTCTTCTTTAAATTAGAATATCATCTACAGCAGCGATTCTCAGCCTGTGAGTCTCAACCCCTTCTTAACAATGAAAATACATTGCAGCATTAGGAAGGCTGAAAACCGCTGATATAGAGCCAGCCCTTTATTTTGAGACAGAGTCTCTTTCTGTCATCCTGGGTAGAGGGCCAGGGCATGACAGCTCAGCAACCTCACACTCCTGGGCTCAAGTCATTCTCTTGCCTCAGCCTCCCAAGTAGCTAGAACTACAGGCACCAGCACAGTGCCCATCTCACTTTCCTATTTTTTTTATAGTAGAGACAGGGTCTTGCTCTTGCTCAAGCTGGTTTCAAACGCCTGAGCTCGAGTGATTCACCTGCCTCAGCCTCCTAGAGTGCTAGGATTACAAGCGTGAGCCACCACTCCTGGCCTTAAAGACAAACTTTTTGGCACCAGACACCAATTTCACAAAGGACAATTTTTCCCCGGGGCTGGGGGTGGTGTGGGATGGGGAAGAGGTGGAGCTTAGGCAGTGACGCCAGCAATGGGAGTGGCTGTGGATGCCAAAATGCACATGAAGCTTCCTGGCTAGCCCAGCTAGCCCCGTTCCCACAAGGAGATTGACAAGAACCTTTTTGGCACCAGGGTCCGGTTTCAAGGAGGACAAGTTTTCCAGGGACTGGAGGTTGAGGGTGGATGGGACAGGAGACAGAGCTCAGATTGTGATGTGTGCTCCCAGCAGGCCACCCACCCCCCCATGCTACATCCAGAGGCATCTACACAGCCCCAAGACTCAGCCCCCTCACAAGTGTCAAAGCCAGAACTGGCAGAGTAGACTCTTAAAACACTTTTGTCTTTGCGGCTGTCGTTGTGACTATCCCTGCTCTAGGCAGAAAGTCTTGATGCCTCAGTGTCTGAAAGAAACTTTGTTCTTGTTACTTAATTACTCAGGTTCTTCCCGACTCCTGGTGTGAAAAAGAGAGACGATTGGCCCCATCTTTCCACTGGATTGAGTCCATGTTCCACTGAACGAACAAGATATTTTAAACATGCAGCATTTTCTATCAATAGAATAAACTCCCAAAGCAGAAGGAAAAAAGATCATCTTCTCAAAGAAAATACACACAGACACACACACACCTTAGGAGAGGCCCTGCCTCACATTCCACGTCTCACACTGAAATAGCCACGGAAAATAAGTTGCTTCACAGCGAAACCAAACGTCCTAGAAGCCAAATTTTAAAAATCCATCCAAATGGAAATTAATAAGATTTTAAACAGAAATTAAAATCAGTTTTACCCCCAGCATCCCTGCTTGGATTTCCTCAAGATTGCTTAGTTTCGGAACTAAACAGCCTTACCGAATTTTCACCAAGTTGTCTGTATTTGCATATGGCTAACTTCCCTCTCGTGGACCACAGTGACCAGCAATTCAGAGACTACAGATTGGGCCAGTAACGGCCCTTCCTTCTTCTCTCCATAGACTGTTTGTTTGCTAGTCTGTTTAGCAGCTGGGCATTCTCCCCATTAAAATACACTAACAGACAAAACGGACTCTGCTGGCTCTGACAAAGCGGTAACATGCTTTTATTTGATCTGCTAATCCCAAAGCTAACGTTGGAGTGTAGTGGGTTTTTAATCAAATCCTCAGTATGCTGAGCAGCCAGCCCAGTGCATGCAATCCTTTCTGAATCATAAAGGCCGCCTCAGTCAGCAGCTACTGTCTCAATTTCACAGAACCATAGATTTTTAGAGCTGGAGGAGACCTTAGGTTATTTGTGACTTGACCTCCACGCCACTTTAAAATCGTTGCTTGCAAACACTGTGCTCTGGTACTCTGTTGCTAAATCCTTCCATTCTTTAAAGGAACTGAGACCTCTGCTCCAGATGCTTTTATAGGCATGTTGTTAAAGGGTTGTTTGGTGGAAGCTTTTTATGCTTACAAAGTTGGGGTGAATTTTTGAGACTTTTGACAAATCCGAGTCAAGAAATTATTTTCTATAAATGAATAAACTTGGTGAAAAGGAAGAAGGAAAAGAAACTAACTTGTTGAAAGAGGGAAAGGAAACTAACCTTTATTGAGTTCCTAACTGGTACCAGGTAACTACTTACAGCAACTCTTTTTATGCCTTCGAAGACAGTTATAGTCCCCATTTTGGAGATGAAGAAACAGAGGCCCAAAGAGTTTAAAAGTGACCTGCTTAACATGTCAGATTTAGTGAATGACAAAGCTGAGATCTAAACACAGGTCCATCAGGCTCCACATATGGCTATTATCCTGTCACCCGAGTGTTATTCAAATATCTAAATAGAAAAGCATTTCATGAGCCTCCACCTGGCTACCTGGGCATAGTGAACGTTCCAATTCAGGTAGATCTTCAAAGCAGCGTGTTCAAAACTCTAAAGGAAAAGGGCTCATATTTTCTTCCATTTGGATGCTTGATAATTATGCAAATACTTCTCAACTTACAAAGCATCATTAAGTTGAAAATATCAGTCAGAAAAGCATTTAATACACCCAACCTACAGGAAATGACAGCTGAGCCCAGCCTATCTTAAACATGCTCTGACACTTACTTTAGCTGACATGGGGGCAAAAGGGTCTAATACAAAGTGAATTTTATAACGAAGTATTGAATATCTCATGTGATTAATCAAATGCTGTTTAAAAAGTGAAAAACAGCATACCCAGTGTACAGGCACTCAGAGTACGGTGTCTACTAAATGCAAATCACTTATGCACTATCATAAAGCCAAAAAATGTTTAAGCCAAAACATTTTAAATTAGAAACTATCTGCAATTGAACGTACACTGGTTCCTTCATATCAGAAAACACGGTTTACTCCCTTAGAAGCTGCCTAATAATGTTGCTCCTGAAAATTCTAAGAGTACAAGGGCAAAGGCCAACCAAAATAGACGCTCAATATACACAGGGAATTCTGATAACAAGGCAAGGCCTGTGCCTCAGGTGGGCAGGTTGATGGCTAGAGGGCCTTCAGACAACCCGAAACACAGAAATTTGTTTTTTCCTGAGGTTCAAAATGCCTCTGAAGTTAGTACTGTCAACACTGTCTGGCCTTCCTTCAGCTCTAATTTATACAGAGGTTCCCCCCCAAAAAAAGTAAATAAAAAACAAGAGAGTGATATCCTTCCCCTTGTGTCCAAGCTGCCAGAAAGAAAAAGAAAAAGGGAGAGAATTAATAAGACTTCCCCTGAATCCAGAAATAAACAATAAATATCTTTGCATTCCCTCATACTGTTCTGTAAAACTGGTAATTATTGCAGTTCTGTTTGGATCAGATTCTACCTCATTTGTTTTCGACACACATCTACCTCAAATTGGCATGAACAAGATTACAAGGTAATGGCTTGGCCCCTGCAGCTCAGTGGTTAGGGTGCCAGCCACATATACCAGGGCTGGCAGGTTCGAACCAGGCCCAGGCCTGCTAAACAATGACAAGTAAAACAAAAAAAAAAATAGGTAGGCATTGTGGTGGGCACCTGTAGTCCCAGCTATTTAGGAGGCTGAGGCAAGAGAAATACTTAAGCCCAAGAGTTTAAGGTTGCTGTGAGCTGTGACGCCACAGCACTCTACCGCGGGCAACAAAGTGAGACTCTATCTCAAAAAATAAAATACAAAAGAAGATTACAAGGTGTTACGTGGAAGGCAGGCTGCTGGAGAAATGTAAAGAGACATCAGCCCAGATACTGAAAATGCCTATCTTGTCTCCAACGTGATACTGAAAATCAAAAGTTAGTAAGGTTGAGGTCCCTGAGAATGATTTCTTTTCCAATAGTCATTGTCAAATAAGCACTTAATTTCAAAGTTTCTGTAAGCTTACCGCTCTGTTAAGATAAAGTCATATCTCATGGATCTTAACATAAGGAGTTCTATAATACTCACGATGTAGTGGGGAACAGCAATGAAAAATAATGGTCACTACCAAGGAAAGGGCTTCTTCTTTAGCATCTAGTGCCTTCCCTACCCTATTCGACTTTCTCTGGGCTGCCACTTCCCTGGCTCAGCATCTGACTATGTGACCACCCAAACCCTCATCTTTGCCCAAGGTCAGCTGTGGTTCTGCTCATTCCTGGGAAAATAAATGTCTTCCCTTTTCCCCCGTGATGCTGTAAGCACAGCCCTTCCTACTGCCGGGATTCAGCCCTCCCTGTCTCGGAAAGTCTGTTTCTCAGCGAGGTACTGACTTGAACTGACTAAGAATTACTTCTCTTTCTTCCTTTTAATTGCTTTCTTTATACATCCAGCTGAAGTCAGATCATGTTATTAAAGAATCTGGGATGTGTGGCTGGTGAACAGCAATTTATTTTTCTCACCCTTTGGAAATGTTTCCGATTGATGGTTTTCACTCAGTGACCCAAACAACAAGAGTCCCATCATGCAGGGGAGGAGGCCAGCAGAGAAGGGTCTTCATCAGGAATATCCAGCTCAGGGCTTCCCTGACTACAAAAGTTGAAACAGAGAAATTCCTGGAAAACCATAGAGGGGATGCCAGAGTTTAAGAAACCCATTAATGAGGGGAAGGGAGAGAAATTCTTTTTAAACATTCTTGTTAAATCATTTGACTCTGAAATTGCAGCAGGACACTCGAATGTGGAAATATTCGAATGTGTCGTTCTATTAGGGAGTATTTAGATTTTTCAAGCAGGAGGCTACTTTTTGGAAGTTCTTGACTCTGCAAAATAGGAATCCATTTGGCCAACCACTTTTCCCTCCTCCAATTTGAATCCATTTGTATTCCAAAGGAAATTTAATCTGCACGTTTATGATTCATTTGAGCTTAACTTGTCAAAATGTTAAGAGCTGTTCAAAACAAAAGAAGCCTTTGGATTCTGATCCTTATATCGTTATTTTATCCTTAGAATCAGAAAGCTATGCTTTTGCAGAGAATCAACCATCTGATACATCTTATACATCAGATGTAAGAAGTTATAGGGCTCAAGTAGATCACAGGCCTTTGGCTATTGCTTTGAATTTCAAACTATAAGCATGCAGTTACATGTAAGTCTTAAGCAATTTTTTGAGCCAATCATATAATTCAACTGGTAATTTCTCTTACGTAAGGTTTCTAACTTATTCTTTTCCTTGCAGGGTTACTATGCAATGTTGTTCACGTTGTGCCCTGCACAATTCTGGGAAGCACCGTTCTGAAAACAGCACAACCATTCACAGTGTGTCTACTTCCTTGCATTCTCAACTCCTGTTTTCTTTCTCAACTCAAAATTCAGGCAAGGGCATCATCTGGAAATATCACCAACCTCAATAGCTTTACTGAGTAGCTAAAATTCTATCTTGACTTGCCAGATTTGCAAGGACCTGCAAAGGTTAATGATATTATTCTAAGGTGGTTAGTGCCTGGTCAATGTATAATCAGACTTTGGGTTTAATTCTACATTTAATTAATCACTAGATGTATGTCTTTGGAGAAGTTCCTTTGCCTCTGGAACATGTTTATCTTCAGATGAAAAATTGGGACAACTTTTATTTACCTTGGAAGTGTCTGTACTGTGCAGAGCTCACCAATGTAGCAAGTTAGGATCTCTGTAAGGGCTCAGTGTGGAGGGCTCTGAGTTCACTGCCGGACAGGAGAAGGGTGAGGGGTGTGGAACTGTCAGGCAGGAGAGAGACCATTAGAGGATTTTTTTTTTTTTTTTGTAGAGACAGAGTCTCACTTTATCACCCTCAGTAGAGTGCTGTGGCATCACAGCTCACAGCAACCTCCAACTCCTGGGCTTAGGCGATTTTCCTGCCTCAGCCTCCCAAGTAGCTGGGACTACAGGCACCCACCACAACACCTGGCTATTTTTTTGTTTTGCAGTTTGTTAAAGACCAGGTTTGAACCTGCCACCTCAATATATGGGGCCGGCACCCTACTCGCTGAGCTACAGGCGTCGCTCCCATCAGAGGATTTTTGCAGATAGCCAATGGGTGTGGCAGATCTTTTGGGCCACCTGGAGGTGGGATGTAGACTGGTGGTAAGTCAGATGAAGAACTTGCCCCATAGCAGTTGGTAAGAGGGCAGCTGTGAGTGCTGAGGGCTACAGGCTTCCCTTTCCCCCAGTTCACCTTGCTGTGCCAATGGCAAACCCTAAAAGAACTGAACTGGGTCAGGCAATTATGAGTAAAGAATATGACACGTTTAATGTTCCCAGAACTGTGCCTGAACCCCCTATGAGATCAACCGATGTTAGTTCTCTATAGCCCCTTTTAGGGAGTGGATTCACATTACCATGGCAAATAAATGAGCAAGCATTATGGGGGACTGATTCATCAACCCCCGCTTGCCGAATGCCTCGGGATTTGCTGAGCATTTTGATCTTCCCTGCATTGCTCCCTTGTGGAATCTGCCTCCCCTGCCTTTGTGTGATCTAGGGGGGGCTCATCGCCACAGGATCCCGCACCAACAACCACAGGGAAACACACGGGTCCAAGCCGGCCGAGGTCCTCTCTCACTGGAGACAGAGATCGGCCTAACAGAGGACACAACCTCAACAGGGCCAGTCAGAGTACTTTTCTAGAGACTCACTGGAGGCTAAGAAGAAAGGATCTCTCTGCCTCTATGATTTAAGGCAGAAGGTCCCGCCTGTTAGGGACCAACTCAGAGGAAAAGCGAGTCAACAGCTGAAGAGAAAGCAGTTATCACCTGGATCCTATTGTGTCCAAAGCCCTAGATTTTTCAGCTATATAAACAATTAGTTCTCTTCTTTTGCTTAAGTAATTTGAATTGAGTTTCTATCCCTTATAATCAATAGACCTAACAGTTTGGCAGGGATTATCCTTGGAGATTAAAGTTTACCTTAAAATATATTGAAGAAAACATGTTATTTGCCCTTCCCATTTTTTAATATAGATTTTAGTTTTCTTTTTTTTTAGAGACAGAGTCTCACTTTGTCACCCTTGGTAGAGTGCCGTGGCATTACAGCTCACAGCAACCTCCAGCTCCTGGGCTTAGGCGATTCTCTTGCCTCAGCCTCCTGAGTAGCTGGGACCACAGACGCCCGCCACAACGCCCGGCTATTTTTTTTGTTGCAGTTTGGCCGGGCTGGGTTTGAACCCGCCACCCTCGGTATATGGGGCCAGCGCCCTACTCATTGAGCTACAGGCACCGCCAGATTTTAGTTTAGTTGCTAAAAATAAATTAGGCTTTTCTGTCCTGTACTTTAGGACAAGTCATTGTGATTTTATTCATAGGTACCCTGGGGACACTCCAGATGTCCTCAGTATATAATCCTCCTATCCTGGTGGGAAGACGAGAGAACTGATGCCAGCATGGGTGACCTCCTGGCCAGTGAGAATTCCACTGGGTTGATGTGGGCACAGGTGTCATCTATTCCCAGAGTCTCGGGCGCCATAAGCACGGAGGGAGCGGAGGGTTGAGAGCCAGTCTTACGGCAGAACAGCAGGGCCTCCCCACACCATTGAGCAAAGGGAGGAGCCCGACGACTTGAGTAGCAGAGAAGGGTGCAGAGGCCTCTGTCTAGAGCCTCAGCATCAAGTCAGGAGAATCAAAAGGCTGAGGGGACAGCGGATTCAGTAGGGAGAGCAGGACGGAAGGCCTGAGAGGAAGCCCCCGGCTGGGTCTGCAGGCTCCCCGCACACGGGGCATGGGCGCTTCTGGCCTATACTCACCGCATAACCATGCAAACAGAGCAAACGCTTAAGGGAATAAACACCCACCCCTCCACTAATTCTTTTCTCAGCACCCTGCTTTGTATCAAAACCAATCATTTATCAAGCATTTAGCACACACATAGTGTGGTACTGGGGGTCGGGATGGAGAGAGACAAGGAGTGGTCCTCAGCACCCAGGAGGAGCCCCCCACGGGGCTGTCTGGACATGAGCACAGGCGGCTGCGTGGGACAGTTAGTGCCACGAAGGCTCCAACAGCAAAGACGACCCCTCTTCTCGGGAGGGGGACGTTACTCTTGGGGTATCAGGAGAGGCCTTCTGGCTGTGGGCATCAAGAAGAAGGTGTCACGATGGTGGAGGGTGCCACGGGGGTGGGGCAGCAGACTGGTGACTCTGGTCAGTTTTTAGCTGCTCTGAATCTCATTTTCCTCCTTCATAGGAAGGAGAAAACTATTTCAGCTGCTCCTGAGAGAAGCCCAGAGGGGACACACCTGCCCCGGTCCCTGACCTGACAGAGGGAGGGATGGCAGCAGAGTCCCCACCCCCAGGAGGGCTGGCCAGTAGCTCTGGGCTGAAACAGCCTCCCTGTGGTTCCCAGATTCCAGGGTGGCTGAAGAGGAACAAAAATGACTAAGAGAGACAGAAAAAGACCTCATGATGAGAGCAAGGGACAAGCCGGCACCAGGTTGGGCGGGGGCCAGCCATCTTTCCACTTGCCTTCTAACTTCTGATATGATTTATGTAACGCTGAGGACCAGATGCCAGACGCCCCCTGTCCTCTAACCTCCTCAGACTTAGTGAAACATCAGGAACATACCCCAAGAATTAGAATCACTCCAAGGAAAATGGGGCCGACACCCTGGACTGGCTGAGAACAGGCAAGGGCACAGGCAGGGGCTCAAAATAGGAGCTGACTATTTTAGAATATGTGAAAGGTTATATCAATAAACACTGGAGTTTATGCATTATAATTGAGGAAACTGACTTTTTGCTTTCCCGCACATTTCCAGGCAGGATCTGAATGGAATCGACGAAAGGTGCAGGTGGGCTGTCACAGACCTGCCCGTACAGCTGTAAAAATAATTTGAAGCACATGTTTCTCCTTCTCCCACATAGAAAGGACATCACATTAAAACAAAATCATTTTTATAAACTTCCATCTATGACTCCTCACACCAGAGTTGACACAATTATGACTCATCTGTGACCCATTTTTGGAAGCTGTGAAAATGGAACCAAGTGTCCCGCTTATGCACAAGCGGAGTGTGTGTACTCCAGGGAGGGGAAATGTCTCTTTTGCTGGTGACATTTAAGAAAATGGCAGGGACAGCTATCACTCAGCGCGGGTTGGCTGCACAGCTGCCCGAAGGCAGTGTCACTGTGGCTGAGAGCAGGGACCCGGATGACTCCCGGGGCTCAAGGAAATCAGCAGCAGCTGGCTCTCTCTGGCTCCCCACACCCACCCTCTCCCTGGTGCTGCCCCGGGTCCCTGTCCCCCCCCACAGCGATGTCACCTGCTCTTCTTCCTCTGCCTTCCCCCGTTCCTGAGTCAGGTTGACAGGAACACACATCTCAAACGCCTCCCCAGATAGAAAAACTAAAAAAGCTTTCCAAGCCGACAGGAGGTAGGAGCATTGAAGCCTTACTGCTGATCTACCCGAAGTTAATTTTTTTTAACCTAGATGCCAAGATTTTATGTTAGACCATGGACAATTTGGAGTCTAGGTTGGTTTCTTAAGCTTGATTTAACAAAGGCAGACAAATGCCATTGTGATTCAGAAACTGTCTTAGCTCCTTATTTATCTAGTATCATGAAAAACGAATGTTAAAAAAATGAAATGTCATATAGCAGTGCGTCTTATGAATAATTAATATTTACCCCCTAAGCTTAAAAATCCCATCTAAAACGCCTCACACCCTGGTAAGAGTCATCACCACATTTCCTGGTGAACTGGGGCGACTGTGTCGGCCCCAGGGGCTGAGGGGTGCGGTGCAGGAGGGCGGGTGAGAGTCCGCACCCCAGTTCCCGCAGACCCCGGTGGTCTGAGAGCTCCACAGACAGACACACCGCTGGGCCCAGTCAATATCTCACAGAAACTGGGAACCATTCCGGGGTCACAGCAGGAGGGTAACTCTGGGGCAAAGCTGGACCTGGAAGCAGAGTCCGGAAGGGCGGCTGTCAGGAGAGACGTGGCCGGCAGGTGTGACGCCAGGCGAGGAGAGAAACAAAGGCTGAGGACGGCTGGAGCCGGGCTTGTCCGCAGCCTGCGCTGTCCCCGCCCTCTGGCCCATCCCTTGTGCTCTGGCGGCTTCTCGAAGGGCTTGGGTGACTCTCGTCACTGACGGGATCCTCAAAGTTGGTCCTGCAGCAGGTCACTCGGACCGCATTGTCACCTGTGATGTGGCACGAACGAGGGGCAGGTGGGGGCACGCGCACACCCACTCCCGCAGGCCAGCTTGTTCCAAGTCCTCCTCCAAGGTCACCTGTGCTGGCGCAGCTGGGCTTTGCTGTTCTCTCGCACCAGGAAGGCGCGGCCTTGGACAGGGTTGTTTTCCCTCACGGCTCCAAAGAACATTTCACTTGTTTATCCATTCACAGCTGTGTTCTAGCTGGTGTTTCTAGAGGGTAAAAACAAAACAAAACAGTATCCATTCTTCACCTCTGAGCCAGAGTGTTGTTGCTGTTTTTTTAATGCAAACCTGATTACTTAACTCCCTCTCAGCAGCCTGCCACTGTCCTGAAAATAAAGTCCAAAATGCTTCCAGCCTATCAGACACCCCCCACACACACACCTCAATGGCTGGGCTCCTCCGTCACCGCACCTGCCCTGGCCTGGCCCAGCCCGAGGCCTGGACACCTGCAGTCCCCCTGACCTGGTAAGGCAGTTCCTCCCTTGCCAAACAAACAACAAACCAAGAAAAGCCATCAGGTCTCAGCTTAAACGTCAACTTCTTGAAGAAATCTTTACTGACTCCCCAAAAGACTAATAATGTTGCCACACAGGCCCCTCCGAGAAACCCCAAGCCCCATGTTCTAAGAACCACTCGTTTTTCCTCGTTAGATTTTAACGTTCAGGAGGATAGCAATGGAAATAGCTGCAGGTTTGGGGGTACACAACTTCAACAGTGGGGTGCTGGGGTGGAAACTGGTTCTTTAAGAAAAACAACACAAGATACCTTACTTTAAATGTTTCACGGCAAACATGGGCAAGAACACATTTTTAGCACATCTCCCAGGACCTGGGAAGGGGCTGGGCTGATGAGGAACCTGACTTTGAAGTTCCTTCAGCTTTGGTGACTCTGCCCTGGCTGGGCACTATTCTGTCCTGTTTATTGGTGTATCCAAAACACCTGACACATCATTTTATTTAAGCAACCATTGTTGATTACTTTTCCAATCACTGAACTAGGCAAAGTAGGAATTATAAAACCTACCTCTTTTGACTATCAAGCTAGCATAAGTTTACCGGTAGAGCCACAGTCACAGCTGGCTTCCTGATGGGCACGCGGCCTGGGACGTTCCCTTGCACTACTGTGGATCTTATAAACACTGTACACTTAGACTACACTACATTTGTAAGAAAAAATGTCTTTCTTCAGTAATAAAGCAACCTGAGCTTACTGTAGCTTTTTACTTCATAATTTATTTATTTTTTTTTTTTTACTCTTTTTTCTATTTTTAATTTTTTTATTTTTTAGATTTTTTTTACTTTACTTTAAAAACAGACAGAAATACACACCAGCCTAGGCGTACTCTGGTCAGCATCATTAGCAGGCCAGGGGGTGGTGACAGGAATTTTTCAGCTCTGTTATTATTGTAAGACGTGGGATATGTCTGTGTGTGGTCTGCCAGTGACTAAAATGTCTTACGTGGTACTGGTCTGGTGACCACGTATGATCCAGCCTGGAATGAAGACATGCCTTGAGTCTGTTAGTCTGACCTTGACCTTGTACAAAAGAAAATACCTAATCCTTTACCCTCAGTGGGAGAAGGTTCTGAGTGGAACTGCTGGATGCGTGAACGTGGCTGCCCACTGTCGGGGAGCTCAGCTTCAGTCCTGACTCCTAGTGAGGAAGTCTGACATCCTTTAACTGTGCCATTCTCAATCAGGGACCCATGATGACTCACAGTGGTTATAAAGTTGGGGCTACTTCTGTCTATGTATGTGTCTCTGGGGAGTGACCCGACTTTCATCAGATTCTGAAGACAACATGAGAACCCACAAACAGCAGCAATGACAGCCCGTCCGTCGGGCAACCCGGAGAGGCTGTGCCCACTGTCAGACCCAGAGCTCGGCCACGTCTCAGCAGACGGGAGCCTCGGCGCTTCGCTCCTACGAGTTTACACACATGCACAACGGGGCTGCTCAAGCTCATGCACAAGGTGCCTTAGCCCTGCCGTGGGCTAACAGGACACTACGGAGTGTGCAATTCATCATGAACACAAATGTATTTCTCACAGTTCTGGAGGCCGGGATGTCCGAGAGCAGGAAGAGAGCCTTCAGAGAGGCTTTATTCCTGTGTCATCCACACAGAAGGGCAAAGAAGGGGGCCAGATTTTCCTTTTATAATGACCCATTTAATGATAATGACATTAATCTGTTCATGACGGTGGTGCCCCCACAACCCAGGCCCTGCTTCTAACACTGCCACACTGGGGGGCAAGTTCTCACTACAGAAACTTTGGGGGACACAGTCAAACCTTGACATAAGGTGATTATAAAAGCACACATCAAGGGCAGCACCTGTGGCTCAAAGGAGTAGGGCACAGGCCCCATATGCCAGAGATGGCATATTCAAACCCAGCCCCAGTCAAAAACTGCAAAAAAAAAAAAAAAAAAAAGCACACATCTGTACCTGCATATATGTTTGCGTACACACTGGTACCTATGTATGTTCTAGTACCTATGTGCTTGTCTATACTTGTATACATGTGTAAATGTCTGTATGAACATCTGTGATTGTATGTACATCCACACATATGTTTGTGTACACATATATATCAATGTTTGCACATGTATCTCTACACATGTATGTGTCTGTATTTCCATATCTACACGTATAAGTGTTTGTATAGACATATATAATATACATGGGTGGTAACAATATACACATGTTGCCTTGCCCAGTTTCTGTCGCATAGTTCACACTCAATAATGTCTGTTCTCTTCTCTTCTAAACAAATACTCCTCCTTGTTCTAGAATAATATCTGCATGGGAGGTTAAATTTTTCTTAAATAATGTATTCATTTACACATCCACTGATTTGAAAGCATTTCCTCTGCGCCAGACACTCTGCTGGGCACCAAGCAGGAGATAGGGTGGAACCTAAACATCACTAAAACAATTGTAAGAAATAATTACAAGTCAAGTAAACTGGGGGGAAAAAATCAAAAATAGTTTTGGATATCTCCTACTACGTGATGATGATTTTTTTCTCTTGGAAATGAGCCTCTTTGGCTGTCTACATTAATCCAAAATATCTGGGGAAAAATGGAAAAAGGCAGTCAGTCATGTGGCTTTCTATGTAAAGGGTAAAAATCACCCAAATGTTGCAGATATTCACTTGTCTAATGTTATCTAGACAGCCACTCTGGAGGACTGAAACTGTCACTGTCAATGGGACGTCCTCATTTTAGGCACACATAGGTTTCGTACCAACAAATATCCTGTCTCTGACACAGGCTAAATGCAACTGGTTCTTGTAAACCAAACCAAAAAAAAAAAAAAAAATTAATGAGAAATTATAAAAATAAGCGGACCCATCTCTACTTAAAAAAAAAAAAAGAAAGAAAGAAAGAAAGAAAAACTAGCCCAGCATTGTGGTGAGTTCCTATAGTCCCAGCTATTTGGGAGGCTGAGGTGAGAGATTGGATTGAGCCCAGGAGTTTGCAGTTGCTGTGAGTTGTGACACTGTCGCACTCTACCCAGGGTAGAGTCTCAACATAATAAATAAACACAATAAGTGGGCCTTAAAATCAACATAAGATTATTGAGGATGAGTCTCCCCGGTCTCCCTACACCTGCTCTTTCGTCTCACACACCCCCTACCCTGCCTCCCTGTGGTGGGTCCTTCCATCATTCCGGGTCAGTGAGGCTTCTTCATGGACAGGAGCTGGCCAGTGCCACACACCCACTCACACCTACCATCATAGGAGAAAATACGGGTTGCCCAGTTAAACTTGGATTCCAGGGAAACAACAAATAATTTTTAGTATCAGTATCGCCAGACATTGCCCGAGACATACTTACACGCAACCTATTGGTTGCCTATCAGAACTTGGAATTACACCAGCTGTCTCACACTCTTACTTACGGTATCTTCATCCGTGCCCTTTCCTAGAATTATGACCGAGTTGTGGCCACCTTCACTCCTCTGGCTGCCACAGCTCCATTCCCAGGGTGACACAGCTTCTCTGGACCCTGCTCCAAAGCCCTGCCTTTAGGGCACCACCCACTAGAAGTGCCCACTGCTGTGCCCTGAAGGGCTGTGGTTACTCCTAGTTTTTCCTTCTCAGGCAGCCAGTGTCCTCGGTCACTGGTCTTCTGTCCACTAGTGACCTCTGATGTCCCTGGGCCCCCTCCTACCTGAGGGGGCTGTGGCAGCAGCTTGCCCCTCCTTCTGGAGCTGCCTTGACTTACTACACACCAATTTCCACACCTCCCTGAATGGTCCTCAGCAGGGCAGCCCACCTATATTCACATTAGCCAAGGAAAGGTTTGACCGCATTAATAAGTTAAAATGGATATCCAAAGGCCAAATGGTACAATCAGGAAGAAACTACTCATTACTATTTTTTTTTTCCTATTTTTGAGACAGAGTCTCACTTTGCCCCCTGGGTAGAGCTCCATGGCATTACAGCTCACAGAAACCTCAAACTCTTGGGCTCAGGAGATTCTCTTGCCTCAGCCTCCCGAGTAGCTGGGACTACAGGTGCCCACCACAATGCCCGGCTATTTTCAGAGACAGGGTATTGCTCTGGCTCAGGCTGGTCTTGAACTCCTGAGCTCAATCAATCCATCTGCCTCAGCCTCCCAGAGTGCTATAATTATAGGAGTGAGCCACTGTGCCTGGCTGAAAAACCCCTTATTTCTTAAGAAGACATGTAACTAAATGCAAAAATATTTAATAAACCAATCAGTAAATTAATAGTTGCACAAAACACAATTTAGCTCAAAGCCAGCAATTCAACCACATAAGCACTCATAATATCAGAGCTTTTTAAAACATTTCTTCGAAATGTATCAAGGTCTTCTTTAATTGCCATAAACACCTAAAGACGTGAACAAATTAACACATAAAATTGCAGAATTTTAGCTGATATATATTCATGAATGCATGTTGTTGTGATCAGGCAAATAATGACCCAAGACATTGATAAATTTGGTAGAAGCAAAAGAAAAACACAGTACAGTGAGAATTCTCTGCGGATCGCACAGTGGAATCTTTGATTAGCCTGGCTCCAAAAGAACATTCATAATAATCATTGTATTTCTGTAATTTTTCCGGGAGAGAGATCAGCACATATTTAATCAGTAAGCATTGTAAAAATACAGTCCCTGAAACCCTTCAATGCTAGACCGGTGCAAAAGAACGCTGGCTTCTTGGAAGGCTAAGGCAGCCCCGTTTCTCAGAATCCATCTCAAATTTCTCCCTGGCACTCCTGCTTCTTTATCTCCTGCCACTCAGAAAGGACTGACGGTTTTCCAAGCATTCGTGCCAATCTCCAGTTACAGTGGTTGGGGGTCTTCAAAGTCAGTATCTTTCATTTAGATGGAAATAAGCATCAGGTGCTGGTTCGTCCAGAATCGCTGCTGTGTGGTTATTTTGTCATCCCTGGCCCGCTGACCCCTCTTGTTAGAGCCCGTTCATACACAGCTCCTATTGCTAACTTCTCCACTCCCGCCCAGCAGGCAGTGCCGCCGGGAGCTGGGACCTGCCTTCGGAGCTGGACTGAGCAAGTGCCTAAGGCAGACAGTGGGACTGAGGGACAAAGGCGAGGACGGAGACCGGGTCTTGAGAAAAGGGCGCGGAGAGCAGGCCGCTTCCTCGCAGCCGAGCCAAGTCAACCGCAGACCCTTGTCCTCGCTGTGTCTGAGTCGCCGTTTCTGGTCAACCCTGGAGCGGGAGGCCCTTGCAAGCTATTCTCCTCTTGGGTTCAGATGGAGATCCTCAATCTCAATGTCAATGATGCCTGGAATAAAAAACATAACAACTCCACCAAACCGATATTTTGAACGCACGTACTTTGGCTCAGAAATTGGCTCATATGTATATCATATACATATTTCCTGACAGCCACCTCTGACTCGGTGCTGACACTGTCTGGATTTGTAACGGCTTGATGGAAGCCCCATGAGGGGTTGGGGCCGCTGCTGAAACACGAGCCTGCCCGCCATCGCGTCCTCTCAGCCCTTGTACTAACAGCCGGGCGGACCATGACGGCGGCTTCTGCTGCGTGACTTCGCGGGATAAGGGAAAACGCCCCTCTGCCCCCAACGTCCTTGCCTCCCCTCCCGGCACCGGGCTCCCGGCTGCAGCCTGGAGAGACGGCCCGGGAGACGCGCGGAACGGGGGCTCAGCCCCGCTGGGACGTGGGCCCGACGCTGGAGTCTGGAACCCCCACCCCAGGGACCGCGCGCTGAAAGTGCGAGGGCTGGGTGAGTCACCGTCAAAGGCCAGGACCGGACGAAAGCCCACCCTTTCTCCCCCAGGCATCCGCATGCACACGGCAGGCTGACCCTGGGACTCTGAGAGGAGTGGCCCTGGGGATGGGGTCACAGGGGCCATGGGGGCGGCGAGGACACGCGACAGCCTGGAGAACAGGGGGAGCTGGAGCCCCTACTTGCTCGGTGACCAGAAACAGTAACGTGGCTGGAACCATCGTCCCCAGACACATAGGCTGCTTTTGTGCGCCACCTTCGTCAGGACAGGTGAATGAGACGCAAAATTAGAGAGTTGTTATCTGTGGAGATGAAGGCACAAGCCGAGGATCCTCTGGGAGCGTCCCAGAGTCTGAGAGGAGCCAGGCTAAGATACATCTGCCGCTCCAGTCCTGGGGGTGTAGTCAGCCCAGGCCGGGGAGCGCCGTGCTTCCCCCCACTTACATCTCCCCTCACCCCCTCGCCTCAGGGGCGCCCTGTGGAGTCTCACCCAGTCCAGTTCCAGGGTCGGTCAGGCAAGCCCTCTGGGGCTAGGAGGGCGTGGCAGTGGGGCTGGGGCATTTCTCTCAGCCCCTGGGCTGCTCGGTTATTGGGACACCCGCCTACGAAACCCACCCCCTCCTCGTATGCTCCTCCGAGGAGCTTACACCTGCTTCAGAGCTGGGTCTTACACTTTGCAGTGACATTTCAAAGGTGCTCATGGAGCTAGAACGACTGTTGACCAGCTTTCATATCGTGGGGAGCATTGTAGAATGGTTCATTATTTATGGGGCTGTGTTTGGAACACTTCCTGCTGACCCCGAGGGCCTGTCAGAGGCCAGTCTTCACCCAGTGCCTCAGCTGCTCTGTTTAAACGCCTCCTCCGATGAGAAGCACTTGTTAGGAAGTTCTGTCTTCTGTTGGTGATGCCGGCCTTCTGTAACCACACACAAGCTATGGTCTGAATATTTGTCTCCCCCCAAAATCCACATGTTGAAATCCTAACCCTGAAGGTGGTGGTATCAGCAAGTGGGAGCCTTTCCGAGGTGATGAGGTACAGAGGGAAAGCCCTGGTGAACCGGATTGGCGCCCTCACCCAGGGGCCCCAGCCAGCTGTCTTGTTCCTTCTATCCCAGGAGACAAGATCCTGGAAGGCTTCCCACCAGAAAGCCCTCAGCAGACCCCAGCTCGGCCAGGGTCTTGATTTTGGACCTTCCAGGCTCTAGAACTGTAGTAAATAAATTTCTGTTGAGTATAAGCCACCTGGTTTATGGTATTTTTTAATAGCACCCTTAATAGACCGTGCACACTTTGCTGGACCCCAACACAATAACCCTAAATGCGCCTCCTCGTAACAACTATTCAGTTACTTGGAGACCACTAAGAAGCACGTCTGAAGGCTTGGCTTCTGTGCTTCATGCTTTCTCCAGCCTTGACTGTTTTGCGTGGACCACATGCATCCTGCTATTTTATTGCATGCATTCTCCGAAGCTGCTTTAAACCTTGAGTGGAGGGAGGCCAGATGTAAATAAGTCCTGGTTTCTTTTCCTTAGTCAACTATCAAGCCCCCACCAACAGTGTCCTCACCAGCCTCACACCATATTCTCTGATCATTGTGACACCAGAACAGCATTACCCCTGAACGGGTCTTCACCTTAGCGAGTTACCACCAATTCCGCAGCAAAGTATCTGGCACAGTGTCTTAGGGCCAACAGCAGAGCTGGGGAAAGTGAGAGCAGGTCCAGCGCTGTCCCTGAAAGTTTCATTTTTTGAAACAGTTACGAGTGCTCTGTTCAGGTTTGGGGAATCCCTGAAACAACCTGCCCTGAGATGAGACTTGATCACCTGACCTCCATGTGAACTAGAACACGGAGGCTCCAGAAACAGAGCTCCCCATGCTCCTCCGTGTCCCCCTAAAATCCACTACCTCCTTCCCTCCCGTCTGCACTTGCTTCTGAAAGGCCTTCTCTCCCGTCTGTCTCAGGACATTCCTTTTCACTTCCATGGTCCCTGTCCCGTGAGAATTTCGTTCCTAGCACCTTCCTTCTACACAAAACACTCAGGCCATCCCGACTCTAAAAAAATTACTGGCAGTGAAATATTTAAAGCCCTACGTTGCACAACGCTGACGTCCTAGCGCGCTGTCAAAGCGTGAGTGACCCCTGGCGAGGAGCCCTGCTCCTTCTGGTGCATAGGGTTTGGAGGGCCTGCAGCCAATGGAGTCAGGGAAAGGGTCTGTAAGGTGAAAGATTCAGCTTTATAAACAAAATATCAAGGCAGAAGTGAATATGTATTTCAAATTAGGAAGGAGTGAGACAAAGTATCATTTAAAAAATAGGCAAATACCACACACTCTACAAAATAATGTAACATTTTATTTATTAACTAACCCCTAACATGTCTTCATTTTCTTAGTTTGTTTCTTTATTTAACAGGATTCAAGAATAATTAAGAAAAACATTTTTGCCTACTTAACAGTTTTTAAAAATCTTAGCTTGCTATTTCATTATTGATGATGTATAGGCTTGTAGGATTTCTTTGTTCAGAGTTGTAAAAATCTCTTATCACGTTTCTTTCATATCTGAGCGGAAAGCTTTCAGAAAGTCCCCTTGCCCTGTGACTAATCTTAAGTCTTCTTTGAACTGACATCACCCATTAACCAGTTTGTCACTGATGCCCCATCACTGTGGTATGAGTTTTAGGTTATCTTATCTGATGGAGAATTTGCATTCTGCCTGAGTCTTGACAAGAACTGGACAGTCTACTTTTAATTTGACACATCTGGTGATTGGAAGGACTTTCCACATACTAGCTCAGCTTTGCACACGTCATACCTTCCTCCCCCACTACCCACATTCTTCCAAATGCCAAGTGTCAAAAGACATTTCCCTACGTGGTGTCATTGCTGACTCAGCTGGCCCCCCTGGCTGGAAGAACTCCTCTGACTGATAGCAGTAACGTGACTAATAGTTAACTGCTCAATGAAACCCACCTGGTAGGACCCCTTAATCCCTGATTCCAGCTGCTGAACTGAAGCTCGAATGTTAAGCAGGCCTTCTACTTGGTGCATCTGGCTCAGCTCACTGCCTTACATGTTTAGTTTCACAGATCACGGGACCATGGAAGGCATTGCTAGCCTGTCTCTCCTAAGGCCCAGGAAAGGTCTGGATGGTTAAGAGGCCTGAATGAAACCTCATTTCCTTCAGGGTAATTCTGCCTTTGCTGTTAAAGTATCCTCAAAAAAAAAAAAAAAAATCCTCAAACTTCTTTACCCAGAAACTCCCTTCCCTGTTATTTAACCTCTGACAGGGGTGTCCAAATTTTATTTTTTTCCATTGCACATTGGATAAATAAGAGTCGGCCCATACATTACACACTCAAACACTAACGAAAGTTCATTAGCCAAAAAAAAAAAATGGGCAAGCAAGATGGTTCAGACCTATAATCCTGGCACTCTGGAAGGCTGAGGCAATTGGATTGCTTGAGTTTAGGAGTTCAATACCAGCCTGAACAACAGCGAGACTCCATCTCTACTTACCAAAAAAATAGAAAAACTAGCTGGGGATTGTGGTGGACACCTGTAGGCCCAGATCCTCCAGAGGCTAATGTAAGAGGATCACTTTAGCCCAGGAGTTTGAGGCTGGCCTGAGGTATGAGGCCACGGCACTCTAGTCAAGGTTGACAGAGTGAGACTCTGTCTCAAAAAAAAAAAAAAAGAAAGAAAGAAAAGGATCCCCAGAAACTTTTCACAGTCTAATGCCACAGATAGGCAAAAAATACCCTCAATCTGCCTGCGGCCTCGAGCCACAGGTGGGACATCGCTGCTTACAGGTGGGTTTCCATCACCTTCTTCTAATTCAACAGGGTCCATCTGAACACGTAAGAAATACAATAACCTTTTTTATTTTTTTTTATCTCTTTTTTTATTTTTTTGCAGTTTTGGCTGGGGCTGGGTTTGAACCTGCCACCCTCGGTATATGGGGCTGGTGCCCTACTACAATAACTCTTTAAGTCTATTTTCCTCACACTCTCTGCCTTCTCTCTGTGAATTCCCCTGCTATCTCTCGCACACTTTGTCATTTCTCTTCCCCTTGTTCTCCCTAAACCATGGTGCCTTCCCAAGTTCTGGCCCAGCTGCTCCCGCCTGGTCTGTGTAGGGAAGTCTTCCCTGGGAGTCCATCCACTCACTGAATTCCACTGTCACCTCAGGTTAAGTGCTTGATCCAGTCCCCTTCTCCTTAGCCGCAGTCAGTGCCTACTGGTATCTCCGTAACACCACCCAGAGTCTTCTCCCCAAACTGGCCTCCTTTTGTGGTTGCACCTTGTCTGCTAGTGATGAGAGATTGTTGACTCCTGTCTCTGCCTTGGCTACCATATTCCTTTCTCCCCCGTCTACTGCACTGCCTACCTCTAGCTGTAGAGTCCTTAACCCATAGTTCAATCCTCATAATTGTGCCAGAGAATCCTACAGTCTTGTGCTTTCTCCGTCCTTCTACCTAGATGGTTTTCCTTCTTAGAACTGCGACATGCTGAGTCTGGGCGCAGTGGCTCACGCCTGCAATCTTAGCACTTGCGAGCCCGAGGCAGGTGGATTGCCTGAGCTGATGGGTTCGAGACCAGCCCGAGCTACAGCGAGACCTCATCTCTAAAAATACCTGGACGTTGTGTTGGGCACCTGTAGTCCCAGCTACTTGGGAGGCTGGGGCAAGAGAATCGCTTAAGCCCAGGAGTTTGAGGTTGCTGTAAGCTGTGACGCCACAGCACTCTACTGAGGGCAACAAAGTGAGACTCTGTCTCAAAAAAAAAAAAAAAATTGCAGCATGCTTTTTATTTCCCTTACAACATTTATATAGGCATAGCTAACACTTACCAAGTGTTTACCATGGGGTAAGCATTTTGTCCTTTCTCATTACAACCACCTGTTACTGGCTATAATGATTATTATTTCTTGGTTAAATATAAAGAATCTGAGCTACATAAAAAATAAGTAATTTGCTCATTACTTGGTCACATAGTAAAAGACAGAACCAAAATTGAGATGCACCTTGTCTGACTACAAATAACCAAGGGCTTATTCACCAATAGCTACTCCTGCTAGTAATAACATCAGTTACCAAGTATTATGCACCCGCCATGTACTCTACACAGCTCAAGCAATTACCCTTGAGGGTATACTATTTTTGCCTCCTTTTGTAGAGGAGAAAACTGAGGCCCAGGAAGTTCCTGTCACCCCCTAGGGCTCCTTGCTGGTAGAGGCAGACCACGACGGTGCTGGCATGAGTCCCCTGGCTTCAGAGCTGGTGCACATCGTGCGGATGTCACCAGAGTGCCTCCCTCTCCCCCTGCTCTGCTGTCTCCATCTCATCTTATTATCTTGGACTTTCTGCCATCCAGTGGCCTCCTCAAAGGCAGGGGTTCCTTCTTCCCCATTTTGTTGATACCAAAAATAACTTTTAATTTGAAATAATGTTAAAATTACAAATAAAAAGTCACTTTGCTCCGAAACGTTTCAAAATAAGTTACCAACATCACGCCCCATAATCGCTCAACAATTCAGTGCACATTTCTTCCAGACAAAGTCATTCCTCTCTCTGACTACAAAAAAAACTGTCAATATAAAGCGATTAATTGATGTATCATCACCACCCACTTTAAGGACGCATTCACTTTTCACCAGTTGCCCCAATAAGTCTGCTCTTTGTAGAACAGAAAGCTCCAACACAGATTTAAGTACATAGTTGGCAGTGTCTTCAGTCTCCTTCAGTAAAGCATCTCCTCAGCCCGTGACCTTGAGGACAGAGGCCTGTTATGTATAGAAGGTCCCTCAATTGAGTTTGTCTGATATTTCATCCTGAGTAGATCAGCTTACACGTCTTTGACAGGAATCTCCCAGATGTCATGCTCAGTTCTTCTATGTCTTCCTATCAAGTGGTCAAAACTTTTTGTCCATTTTCTGATAAAATTAACTGTGATAACTAGAACAAGATGTTATCTTCCAGACTTCTCCGAAGTTACTCTTTTTTTCTTCCTAACACGTGAATATTTTGTGGAATGAACTTCTTTGGGACTATGTACATAGCTTTTCCTCAAACTTTCACCTACTTAGTTTTAATATCCACACACCTTTCTTGGTTTAATTATTACTATAAAGGCTGCCAAATGGTAGTTGTCTAATGCAGTTATTCTTTCTATATTTATTAGTCAGTATTCACTGTTCCCAATTTATTTATAATAGTATGGACTTGTGAATCTTGTTGTACCCAATGGCTTATAATTCTTTGCAAACATCATCTATTTTGAAGCTCAAATTATCCCAAATTTGTGTGAGTCCTTGCAAAGAAACCAAGGTCCATCTGCTGTGTGTGCTCATTGTAACTGAGGTGTCCCTGTTCCTGAGATCTTTCAATGGTCAGAACTAGGAAATACACATATGTGTATACACATACACACACACATTTACATCTATATTTGTCTATGTCTTTATTTGTCTCAAAAGCAATGAGCTCACGCTAATACGCCCAATTCTGATCTAAGGTCACTTGGTTCACTCCATTTTTAATCCCTTTCCAAACGTGTATCTCCTTCCTTAAGCACAAAAGCTCTCTCCCATGATCCTCTATGTATTTGCCTACTGGGTCAATGTGTCCAATCTCCTGTCCCTGCCACAGCTCCCCGCACTCACACGAAGCCCTTCTTACCCTGCATCAGCTCAGACTCCCCGTGCCAGCCTGTGTCCACCAGCAACTCCCCGGCCTCACCTTCCTGTGCAGAAGCTGGTGTCACTCAGCCCCACCTGCGTGGGGCATCCACGTGAAATTCCCCAGGAAGTTTACTCATTTTATAGCGGACTGGCATAAGCCCTTTTGCCCAGCAGTACTCAGTTGTTTTTGTTTAATAGAGTAGTATAGACCCTAGCTCATGTGTTATTTTTTAATGTAAAAAATAATCTTTATTAAATCATAGCTGTGTACATTAATGCAATCATGGGGTACAATGTGCTGGTTTCATATACAATCTGAAATATTTCATCAAACTGGTTAACATAGCCTTCATGGCATTTTCTTAGTTGTTGTGTTAAGACATTTATAATAA
>CAUYON010157460.1:0-16417 GCA_963573935.1 Arctocebus calabarensis
AGTCCCAGCTACTAGGGAGGCTGAGGCAAGAGAATCGCTTAAGCCCAAGAGCTGGAGGTTGCTGTGAGCAGTGTGACGCCACGGCACTCTACCCAGGGCGATAAAGTGAGACTCTGTCTCTACAAAAAAAAAAAAAAAAGCCTTCTGTCTCGCTGTCTTTTCTCACAACCTGTGTGTGTGTGTGTGAGACCGAGGGGCATCTGTGTTGTCTGCACACCTCTCTCCTGTGTCACTGTCTCACTTGCTCTGGGTTAGTGACCAGTCACATGTTACAATGTTTTTTTTTTTAATAAGTGGGGTTGTGTAATACATGGTTTTCTGTGACATGCCTTTTTGGGTTTATTGATTGTAGAAATAACTTACATTCTTTAAAAATGTCAAATGATACAGAAGTGTTTGAAGTAAAATTTATGTTTCCCAGAGTCTTCCCCTTTCCTTTCTCCCCGCCAGGTCACACCATGGTGCAGGCTTGTCCTGTGAGCTGGTGTCGGTGCATGTGTGTGACCTGCGTTATTCATTTCAGTTTGGTGTAAATGGGATCACAGGCTGCATGTTGTTTCAGGATTTGGAAGTGCACAGCAGATGTTTACAGGTGGCGTTAGTTTTGCAGCAGCGTGGTCAGTCACAGGTGGGGTAGCAGCAGAGGACGGTGGTCTGTCTTTGCGCCCTGCTCAGATCAACCTGGCGTGTTGGTTTTATTTCTGGCACCTGTTCTTTGCATCGATGAGATGGTGCTTAGAGAAACACGTCTGTTCCAGAGAGGCTGCAGAACTTCCTTGATGTTGTTTTTCTATCTTAATTAAAAACTTCTCCTAGAACGTTATTTTCTTCCTTAAGAAGATTGAGTGAATATTCCTTAGAGAAACATATACTGGCTTTTGTTGAAGATTAAGTTGTGGAGTAAATTATACCTGTTGACTCAAAGTACAAAGACCTAAGGCAGGATTCCTATCTGGGCTAGAGCTTCAGAGATGCTAAAATGTAGGAGACGTGTGTATGTCAGGATCAGAACTGCAGTGTGTCTGTTCATCTGTAGGACACAGAAGAGGTCAAGAAGCAGGGACAGAACTCGCTGCAGCAGGTCAGGGCTTGGCTGAGGGTGAGCTGAGTCTCGGCCCTTTTCTAGTAATTCACCCTTCCTCTGAAAAAGGAGGGCAGACGCTGATCTGGCCATCCCAGAGCAGGGCGCACAAGGCCTGGGCCTTCTGCCCCCAGCGACCCATCTGCTGCTAAGGAAGCACACAGACCCTGATTTTGATGTCTCTATGTCTGGATGAACATTTGCCTTTTTACACTATAGTGGAGAGAAACTAGAGCACGCTGTGTCTCAGCTCTGCAGTGTGCAGGGCACGGTACAGGCAGATGCCACTTTGGTGACTATCTGGGTATGAAAAAGGGAGCCAGCTACTGGGCCCCATTGGGATAGGAGCCATTATGGTGTAGATGTCAGAGGGCAGGCTGCTGTCAGCTGGGGGTGTGAGCACCGCTGGAGTAGATGTCTCCAGCTGTGCCGGGCAGCCTGCCACTGCTGTGGAGATGGAACAGGTGGTTGGGGCAGGCAGGGGCCACGGAAGTGTCAGGGAGTCACCGCTTTCTACTGACGCGGCCGTATTGCAGAGTTTTAACTACATACCCGCTAACTCCCCGTACTGTATGTGTGATAATAGTACCAACCTCACACAGGTGTTGTGAATACTGAGGGGACACATACAACATAGAGATTCCCAGTTGTGGCCACCACCACGGTTCACATAGGGCCTCGTAGCAGCAGGTTTGTGTTAGTGATTCTGTTGCACATTCTGTGCTCTTGAATTCAGCGCACACAAGCCAGCAGGTAGCGCACAGTGAGTGCCACAGTGAGGAGCCCCTGAGCCCCCGTGGGACGTCTGGACCTCCCCATCTGCGCCCTTCCCCTGCTCTGGCTGGTGTAGGAATAATGCTGACTTTGCCCTCATGAACGTACAGAAATTCTGAGTTGGTTTCTCCATAGAAAGTATTACCATTTAATGATTTTCTGTGTTAACTTTTTTTCCTTCAATTATCAGATTTATATTCTGCAGTTAAAACTTTACTGGAAGAAAATGACTTAAAGGATGCAAAAATATCACAATTTATTGCATTTAGAAGGTAAAGCATTTATGACATTCTAACTTTATAATATAGCTTTTAATCTCATAATTTATTAATGTTTGGGTTCTGTTTGGATGGGAGACTCACATTTTACCACTTTTTTTTTGCGGTTTTCAGCTGGGGCTGGGTTTGAACCCGCCACCTCTAGCATATGGAGCCGGCACCCTACTTCTTTGAGCCACAGGCACTGCCCTTATTTCTTTCTTATTTTGGGATATTTCTTATTTTCTTCTTTGAGGATTTTTTTGTTAGACATAGCAGAGGACATTTGCTAACTAGGGTTTTCTACCAAATATTATATTTAGAAACTCATAGGAAGCCTGAATGGAAAAAAGTTTATGTTAGGATAAAACTTACAAAAATACTTTTTCCCGACTAAAGTTCTGGAAACTTTGTAGAGAATGCTGAAGAGGGGTAGAGAGAGGATAATTGGTGGGAGCACACCACTGGTGAATTTTACAAGGGTATATGTTAAATCTACTAAATGTTGAATATAAATGTCTTAACACAATAACTAAGAAAATGAGGTGAAGGCTATGTTAACCAGTTTGATGAAAGTATTTCAAATTGTATATAAAACTAACACATTGTATCCCATAATTGCATTAATGTACACAGCTATGTATTTTTTTTGCAGTTTTTGGCCGGGGCTGGGTTTGAACCCGCCACCTCCAGTATATGGGGCTGGCACCCTACTCCTTTGAGCCATAGGCGCCACCCAACACAGCTGTGATTTAATAAAAAAAAAATGCTGAAGAGGTAAATGACACTTACAGGTTGTGACCGTGCCTCTCTGTGTGTTTCAGGCAGGACTGCGACCTGGTTAACGACTGTTGCTGCCGGCACTACACAGGTCACCTCACCAGGTGCGTCTCCGGGCAGCTGGCAGGCCTTCCGAGAGTCACTCTTTCTCTGTTTTCTTTGACTTTTATCACCTGTAGCCACATATTTAGAGCTCTTTTTTCCCCCTCATCTGCGAAATTACAATCTGTTCAATCAAATACAGGTGTCCATGTAGTTCGTGATTTAAAATAGCCAGATTGCTCAAGACCTTTGTTGACACCCTGTATAATGTATATCCTTAGGAATCAACTTTGGTAGTGAGTGTGATATGAAGAAAAATAAGGAGTGGAATTTTCCTCGTGGTTCCCAGGCTGGCAGCCCACAGCAAGTGTGGGGATTCAGGCAGAATGTAAAAGTGTAATGTGTGTAGCACTGGGGCATCTGCAGGAGTACCTCGGTGTGTGTTGGTGTTGTGGGGGTAGGATAGCCACTCTGTCCACACACAGGGAAAATTAATTCAGTTCTTTTGAATTTAATAATACCTGCTTTTTGCTCAGTATTGAGATCTTAGAGATCTTAGAGATATACAGTTCCTGTCTGCTAAGGGAAAAGACCCCAAAATCTGTGGTAGGAAAGTTAACAAACAGCTAGGAGGCATAGACATGAGGCCACATGTGGGTCACTTTGAAAGTTTTGAGGTACACAAAAATCAAGGAACTCCATGCGGATGGAAGCGAATGAAGCCCTCTCGCAACATGGATAAGCTGAGTGGGTTGAAACTTGCACAGGTGACTCAGGAAGGACGCAGTTCAGTATGTTTTTTGGAATTGAAATAATGGACCATGACACAGTCTGTCTTAGAACTTCCATAGTGACCCACACTCAAGAGTTTTAGTAACTTTTGCATGCGTGTAACTGGCTGGTGTCAGCGTAATGCTGACTTTCCCCTGGTGAATGTACTGAAATTCTGAATTGGTTTAAATTAATACACGTATTGGTTCCCACATGTGTGAAAGAGGCTTCTGGCACAGAATTTCCCTTGTAGTTTGTAGTGAGAATGAGATGAAGTAATGGAGCTCGCAGCACAGTGCCTGGCAGGTCCCCACCGTTTGGCCCACTTGCTGCCATTCTAGTAAGTGTCCTGGTCGTTTCAACGGGGACTGCGTGAGTGCTGTGAGACCCGAGCAGGCAGTGACGGGAAATTGGAGAGGAAGGGTGAATTTCAAAGGAAGACTCAGTTATTCAGATTTCAAATTTGAAGACTCAGATTTTTGATAATTTCAAATCTGAAGTCTCAGATTTTTTATCAGGATACGGAAGGAAGAAGAGACATTAACATTTATGGCAAAATTTGTTGGCTGGGAATGTAGCTGAGTTTGAGATGAGAGTGTGTGTGTAAAGAATCAAATAATTTCTTGCTGACAGAGAACGAAAGTAATGCACAAAAAGTGTGGGAATTATTTTGATAATTGCATTAGGTCTGAGTTAACATTTAAACAAATGAAATTAAAGATTCCTAAATTTTGATGATGTATTTTCTAACCCAGAGACCATCAGAACAGACTTATATTTGGAACCGGCGATAAAATCTGTTGTACCAAAAATGCATACCTCTCCGAGCTGCTGCCTGGAGATACCTCTGATGGTGAGCAGAGCAGTGATCTGGATGCCGGTGATCAGGACCTTCGTGGTGCCCCTCGCAATCTCTCTAAAAAGAAGCATGACTTTGAAAGTGATATTCGACTGTGCAATGGAGAAATATTTTTCATAACACAAGTAAGTGAAAGCAAAAAACAATACCTTTTTGCCAAGCAGAGGCATACGTATTTCCACTGCACTGTGATCGGAATGTTGGTGTACGGGAGCTGACCGTCTACAGTACGGTTTAAGGAGTTTTGCATCCACCTTTGTGAGAGAGATTGGTTTGTAGTTTTCTAGTGGTGCCTGGTTTTGGTATCAGAATAATGCCAGCCTTATGTATGAGTTAGGAAGTACCCCTTCTTATTTTCTGAAGAATTTGTGAAGGAATGTATTTTTAAGTGCGCTGAAATGTTTGAGTAACAAAAACAAGGCACAAGTGAGTCCAGTGTTGTAAGAAGCATCATTTCCTCAGTTGCTACTTAAATACGGAAAATGTAGAAATGGCTGCCTCGCTGTTGTTCTCACTGTGAGGACACCTCCTACACCAGAAATACTGTTGGAAAGCTGAGGAAAAGTGAACTTCCAAAGACTCTTTGCAGACTGGTGCAGTAAGTATAGCAAATGACATGCGTAGACTTCATGGTAAAAAAGCACAGGCGACAGTCAAGCTGAAGCTGAGCTTCAGGAACTGGAAACTTCTGTCTGTTATTGACACATTGTTTACCGGCAGTTTTATGTAGCAGCTGTGCCGTGTCACCGGCTGTCTCTGGGTGACGTGATCAGAAATGCTTTTACTGGTGGTGCCTGTGGCTCAGTGAGCAGGGCACCCGCGCCATATACCAAGGGTGACAGGTTCAAACCCGGCCCGGCCAAACTGCAACAAAAAAATAGCCGGCGTTGTGGCAGGTGCCTGTAGTCCCAGCTACTCAGGAGGCTGAGACAAGAGAGTCACCTAAGCCCAAGAGCTGGAGGTTGCTATGAGCTGTGACGCCACGGCACTCTACCAAGAGTGACAAAGAAAGACTCTGTCTCTAAAAAGAAAAAAAAAAATGCCTTTACCATATCCTGCACGGCCCTGAACTTTAGCAGTCACCCTGGCCGTGCAGGTGCAAACACGTTACCTCGTGACCCGTCAGCAGTGTGTTACGCCACCTGGATGTGGATATGCTCGGTTTGTGCTCAAGAGTTGGTTTCAAGCCTTTTGAAATTCTTACTTGTGGCTCAGCTCCTGTGGCTTAATGGGCTAAGGCGCCCGCCACGTACACCTGAGCTTGGCGGGTTCGAATCCAGCCCAGGCCTGCCAAACAACAATGACGGCTGCAACCAAAAAATGGCCAGGCGTTGTGGTGGGCACCTGTAGTCCCAGCTACTTGGGAGGTGGAGGCAGGAGACTCGCTTGAGCCCAGGATTGGAGGTTGCTGTCAGCTATGATGCCACGGCACTCTATCCAGGGTGAAAGCTTGAGGCTCTGTCTCCAAAAAAAAAAAAGAAATTCTTACTTGTGAGGAGTGCACGTGCTCTTCTGCTCACAGGTGCTTATGTTTTATGTTCAACACAAAGATGTCTTTACTGCGTGCTTATTTGGAGACACACAAAATAATTCTTTGTTTTGGTGACAGGATGTAACTGATGTAACTTGTGGAATTAAAAGGTATTTGACCATTAGTAATATGGCTGGTTTGGAAGTAACTGTGGATTTTAAGAAACTAATGAAATATTGCCGCATAAAACATTCATGGGCAAGAACTATTCACACTTTTCAGGTAAGAGTTGACTTTTATAAAGCTATTTAAGTTGCTTACCAAGATATGGAACTTTGCATTGTTTTCTTTATAATTTTTGTTGCTTTTATTTTTTAAATTAGGACCCCCAAATGCACAAAAGTACAAAAAGTGCCACACACACGGAGGTGACGTGACCGACATCTCCCCTCCATGCCTCAGGCACCATTGTGGCTTGTTGGCGCCACACTGCACCAAGCTTGTCTTTATTTAACATTTTGATACTATGTTCACCACGGATCTTTTTGTGCCTTAGTTTTGATTTTTAAAAATACTACATTAAAATACTCTTCGTCTTGATTGCCGAGTTTCTGGCTACCTCTGAACTTTTGTGGCTGAGGAGGGCGGCAACCTTGCCTAACCCTAGACCTGTACCTGCCCATCCCCTCAGCGGCTTCGCCCCGACCTTGGTGAATATCCTTCTTCCTCATGCAGAAACCAGCTCTGTGCTCATTTGCTGTGTTGCCAGGTCACATGTGCTATCACCCTGTTTTTATATGTCTGCAGCCTGTGTTTCTTTTTGGCCTAATAAACTTTGTTGGGGTGCAATCTGCATACACAGTTTAATTATGAAGTGGATGAGCTTTGACAGATGTATCCTCTTTCTCTGCCTTTGTGAGGACATTTTCTTTTAATTTTAAATGTATTTGGGAATAATGTTAGATTTCGGAAGAATGGGAAAGGTAGTACAAAGAGTTCCTATGTACTTTCACCCAACTTTTCTTAAAGTTAGCATTTTATAGAGGAGGAACTTGTACTGTGCCCCGGCCAGCTGAGCTCACACCGCATCCGAGTCTCACTGTTCCCAGTGTCCTTTCCCGTCCTGGGATGGCTTGTTGTGTTTAGTGCAACTTGCTTTTAAGCTTTATTTGAAGACCCTTGAGTTCGCACAAGCTATCTGGTTCCATTATTTGTCTTACTGTTTTGAGCTTCCTGCTCTACTCTTGAGTTGTGGCCCTTTTTAAAAGCCATTTCAAATTCTTTTTATAACCAACAAGGGGTAAGTGAAATTCATCCACTTGAAGAAAACCCAAGACTCTATTCTAATGAATACTTACTTACTAGGGAAGGTACGTGCTGACTTAAAATTTTCTACATAAAAGTGAGCGTTGATGCAGCCTTCTCATTGAAACAACAGAAGAGGAGCAGGGAGATCTCCTCAAATTTATGGACTAGTTTTTCTGAATGAAGAAATGACAAGTGGAGGGTCTTTGTTATCACTGGGTTGAGGTGGGCGCGGACAGTGTCCACTGGCTCGAGTTCCTGTTTCCTCTGTCGGCCCTGAGGGTGCGGGTGGCTGCTACCACCACGCCGTGTCTCTTCCAGGTTCAGCCCAGCTCGACAGACACCTGTCCGTCAGAGTCTGTTCTTGGTGTTTGGTGTAGGTCAGTCTGTGAAAAGGGCAAGAAAAGGTCTACGCCGTGGCAGGGACAGACATTGTTGTAAAAAAGTAGACTATTTGTGATGTTAGAAGGTGGTAAATTCTGTGAAAAAGAGGTGGGGCGGGTGAAATTGTGATTTCTAAATAGAGTGTCAGTGTTAGCCCATCGAGACGATGACATTTGACAAAGATGTCCTTGTGAGGAGGTGGAGGAGTCCGCCTGGAGGTGTTTGGGAGAGGACTGTGCCAGGAGGGGGCCCGCCTGGAGCAGAGCAGGACCAGCACGCAGCCCTCTGGGGGGCGTGCGGGGCTGGGTCACCTCGGGGCCTTTGAGGGCCTTTACTGTCTTTCTTGGTGGCCACGGGTAGCTAGTGAGCCCTGGAAATGGGGAGCTGATCGCAGGAGCTGAATTTTAATTTATAAAAGTGATATAAGAGGGCGGCACCTGTGGCTCAAAGGAGTAGGGCGCTGACCCCATATGCCAGAGGTGGCGGGTTCATACCCAGCCGCGGCCAAAAACCGCAAAAAAAAAAAAAAAAAAAAAGTGATATAAAGTTTGTCCTTGAATGTTTGGAATAGCGTGGGTATGTGAATTTCCTTTTTCAACCATAAATTTTATGAATGCTAAATAGGTTCGGTGTTTCTGGTGACAGTTGAGTGTCCCAAATTGAGATGTGCTGTGTGTTTAAAATATAGAATTTGAAAGATTTTTGTCCTCTACTAAATCATTTTTTATATTGTGTTGATAAGATTTTGGATAATGTTATATAATGCAGGTATGTCATTAAAATTAATTTTCTTTCTTTGTTAATGTGCCTGCCGGGCAATTCTAAGGTACACATATTTATGAGTTACGTTTCTGTTGGCCGGTGCTGTTAGACTCGGCTCTTACTCTGAGATGAGGTGCCCGGACGTTTGTGGCTGTTCACACGGCTGCTGGGTTGAGGAGCACAGTTGAAGAATAGACACACACATTATTAAAGCAACTGTGTCTCCTTAGAAAGTTCTCAGGGTTTAAAGAAGTGGTAGGCAACTTGCAGCCGGTCACTGAGGGAAGGTGTCCCCGCCCCACTTCCCTGCCAGTTTGGCTTTCATTGTCCTCCAGGATGGAGGCATCAGAGAGTGGTTCTCAGTCTCCTAATGTGCAGCCCTTTAATACAGTTCCCACAGGTTGAGCACCGCTACGTTAGAGGAAGGACAGTGAGCAGGTGCGCTTGAAGCCAGTGCTCCTGACGTCTGTCCTGACCATCTGTGCAGGGAACACAGGGCGCTGAGCTGGGATGGGCCTTGTCTTGGCCGAGGTCTGAGGACATTGGCAGGACTGACAGATGCTCCCATGTGGACAGAGCCTGCCACAGACAGGGAGGAGGCAGAGTCTCAAGGGGCTTGTCTGCCACACAGGGGTGTCCAGCCCGTGGCCCACAGCCATGTGGATTGTTCAAGGGCTGATTCGCTCATTTGTGGTGTGGACGTTGTGAAAATTATGCCGGGGCCCTTTTTTCTACTTATCAGCTTTCGTTAGTGTTTGTGTATGTAATGTTTGGCCCAAGGTAAGTCTTTTTCCAGTGTGCAGCAGAGGGGAGGAGGGTTGGATGCCTGGAGACTTAGGGCTTTGTCTTGCTGGCCTAGGAGCCGCTGAAGAGCTCTGGACAGTTGACATGCCTGGATCTGCACGTCCAGACCTTGAGCGACTGCGGGGAGGACGGGCTGGAGGAGTCAGGTGCTGGGAGTTTGTGTTGCTGCTGTTGCGTTTCTCAGTGCCACTTCGTGACAGAGAGCTGGTCAGCTGAGTGTAGGTAGACTGTTTTCGTTCTTGGGAACACACGATGTGAAGTCTGAGAGAAATGGCGCCGTGGAAAACATTAGCATTTGTAGGACCGAGTATCGCTTAATTGACTTCTGAGACCCAGTGGCCTTGGGAAGATGAGTTTGTCAGACGTTATGGTCTAAGGAGCTGGTTCAAATTCTCTGTCTGGGGAGATGGAAGAGCTTTCTGTGCAGACTGTCTTCACAGGGGCCCTGTTTGCACAGCCGCTCCTGTTGGGGCCTCCGGTCCTCGGGTCGGCCACGCCTGGCACTGCACCTGCCACCTTCGTCCTGTGGCAGCAGCAGTGTGGGGCAGTGGGGGATGTGATGGCTCAGGTACGTCTTCATCTGTGCTGATCTCCAAACATATGGACTGAGAAAACCCCAATATTTGCAATTATTATATGGGGACACTGGATCTTTTTCTTGCCTTTCCAGTTCTTGGTTTGTTAAACTTAAAAAACAAAGATTCTCCAACCTGAGTAAGAGTGAGAACTGGTGTCCCCTAAAAGTAGACAAACTAGCTGGGCATCGTGTTGGGCACCTGTAGTCCCAGCTACTCAGGAGGCTGAGGCAGGAGGATCGCTTGAGCCCAGGAGTTTGAGGTTGCTGTGAGCTGTGACACTAGGGTACCCTACTGCGTGCAACAGAGTGAGACTTTCTCAAAAAAACAACAAAAAAGTTCATTGTTCCCCTTTTTATCTTGATAAAAATAATGGTTCAATAATGGGTAAATAGAAGAGAGTAGAGGAATAGTCATCTATAGCTCTCCATTTGAAGACTAAGTCATTGAAATGTAGGCAGTATTTTCTTCCTTTTTGAGGGATTTGTTTTGTGTTACGTGTTTATGTTCATTTTTTACATAACTTTTGTTAGATCAGAGTAATTTAATTTTGTTATATACTTGTGACCATTGTTTATATACAGCTTTAAAATTTCTTTGTGTTTTAAAGCATTTTTGGTGTTTGCAAAATAGTTTATTTAGAGTGTGTGTTCATTGAGTTGTTCTGTTACTGGCTGCTGAAGCATCCACTTGTTGTCCTAGCAAGAGACAGCAGGTGGCACATTGTACTTGAAGCCCACAGTTGTTTCAGACTCTTACTGGGGAGGGTCCCACCTTGCCCAGGCGCGTTCATGTTTGCTGTGGGTCTCTGTGCCCATTGTGAGCCGGAGGGCCTGTCCCCTCTCCTCCCTGAGATGTGTCTGCCGCTCTCCGTGGTTCCCTGGGCTCATCCTCACCTGTGTCGTTGCCTCCCAGGGGTCCGAGGAGCACACGGTCGTCTACGTGGTGGGCAAGGCTGGCCGGCAGCACTGGCAGCACGTCTACACCGCAGTGACCAGGGGCCGCTGCAGAGTGTACGTGATCGCGGAGGAGTCCCAGCTCCGGAGCGCCGTCAGGAAGACCAGCTTTCCCAGAAAAACACGTTTGAAACATTTCTTGCAAAACAGCCTCTCCCTTAGCTGCTCACCTCCAACTGGAGACGGTGGGGAGCCCAGCATGCCACCCGCATCGCCACCTTCCACAGTCGCCGCTGAGAGGGCAGCATGTGACGTCCCCAGGAGCGAGGCCTCTGCGGCTGTGGACGGGACACTGCCCTCCGTGGGGAGATGGAGATTGTTGTCCCTCGACGGAGTAGATGCAGACGAGGATGGGCTGGCAACACGAGGATTCAAAAGGACTGGCGAAGTGAGCGCTGATGGCAGTCCCAGCAAAGTCCTCATGGTAGGAGCAGTGCTCTCACATGCGCCGTGTCAGTGTCTCCTGGTCTGTCCTGTCCCCGCCCTTGTGCCCATCGGTCCTGTCACTCTGCCTCACTCTGCTTTCGGTCCCCCCGCAGGGGGCCTCTGTAGACCTGTGGGCCGTGATGTCCCCGAGCCTTTCCTAGTACCTTCCCAGGCAGGGCCCCTCTGTTCTGCTCTGTGGCCCTGACTCACTTGTGTCCCTCAACTCTTTGGAACGGCTCTTCCTGTCACCACCTCGTCTACTCCAGAGACTTTGTCATGGATCATGTTCTCCTTGGCTTTTTTATTGACATTTAACAGTCTTGACTGGGGCCCAATTCAGTGTGTTCTTCCTGCTTCTGGTGCCCCTCCCAGGCTTCCTGCCCCGCCCCTTCTCGCTTTCCCTTCCTCCCTCCCGTTCCCCTCCCTCTCCTCCCACCCCCTCCCGCTACCTCTTCTCCCCTCCCCTCCTCCTCTCTTCCCTTCCTGTGGTCCTCTCTTCAGGGTTCAGAGAGCGTTTTGACCACTGACATTACTGAGACCTCAAAAGATGAGTGCAGTGGCTCGGTGGCTGACAGAGGGCTCTGACGTGCAGAGGAGCCCCCAGTCCAGCTGCCCAACCTGCATCTTTATGCCCAGAGACTGACTTCTGGAGCCCCAGTCTCATCTGTCCAGTTCAGTCATTATTCTCCTGGCTTCACAGCTCAGAGTCTTGAGTCACCTGGGCCTCCCTGTCCACTCGGGCTGTCCTCGGCCTTACTGTCCACTCGGGCTCACCTGGGCCTCCCTGGCCACTCGGGCTCACCTTGGCCTCCCTGTCCACTTGGGCTCTCCTGGGCCTCACTGCTTGTCCGAGGAGCTGCCCACCTTTTGCTCTGTGTCTCCTGGGTCTGTCCCGCTTGTCCCGGTTGCTATTTCATGTCTTTGTCTTTCGTTGGGTGCGTGGGGGCCTAGTTTCCCTCCCTCACTGTTCCATTCTTCTAGCACAGGAGCCCCCCCTTTTCTGTGGCTTTGCTATTCATGGTTTGTTATACAGGGTCAACCACAGTCTGAAAACATCAAATGGAAAAATCTAGCAGTAAAAATTCGTAAGTGTAAATCGTTGCTGTCCTGAGCAGCACAGTGAAGCCTGCACGGTCCTGCTCCCTCCCACAGGGACACAGCCCTCCGTCCAGCCTGAGCTCACAGAGGTTGTCAGATGAACTGGCGGTGTCATGGTGCATGTGACCACTATTTTATTGGTAGTAATTATTGATAATTCTTACTTACTAATTTAGTAATTAGATTTTTGTCATAGGCATTTATGTATAGAAAAAAACAATATATTTGTAATATTGCTCGGAACTTCAGGCAGCTGGTAAGAGGGACAAGTGGCTGAGTGGACTGCAGGACGTCACCGATGATGACGCCCTCCTAGGAGCTCTGAGTGGCGTGTGGGTGGCCGCGGGGCTCTTTGTCTGCGTTAGTCCAGCTGAGTCTTCACTGCAGGAAGTGGACAGACCTGTTCTCAGTTCTCCCTCTCCCCTGCTGTGTGGCTCAGCGTGAGGCCTTTTCCTCTCTGCCTCCCCTCATTGAGCATAGACAAGGCCTTGGCTTCTTGGATGTTACTGTGGTCTGTGGACGGGGCCTCGGCCGTGAGTAAAAGAGGAAACTAAAGCTGGGACTGTGGGCGCGTGCACCCAGCCTGACTAGTTTTAAAATTTTTCATAGAGGCATGGAGACTTTCTGTTTCTAAAAGGTGGAATTCAGTGACAAGGGCTGTCCAGACCTGTCTTCTTTATTTTATTTTTTTTATTTGAGGCAGTCTCACTTTGTGCCCTGAGTAGAATGCTGTGGTGTCATAGCTCACAGCAACCTCACACTTCTGGGCTCAAGTGATCCTCTTGCTTCAGCCTCCCACGTGGCTGGAACCACAGGTGGAACCAAGACTTCTGGCTGAATCCTTTCTTTTGGGGAGGTCACCTCTGCACAGCAGACGGGGAAGAGAGGCATGACCCCGAGGGGAGCCGAGCGCACACCTGGTGGCTTCCGTCTTTCAAAACTTGGGGAAAATGTGTTTTTGTTTTTAAGAAGCAGAAGGAGTGTAAGTACCATAAGGGTTGACTGACTCCATTTTTTAAAAACAAACAATTTTTTTTGTTCTAACAGGTGGGACAATCTCCACAGGTATCTTCCAGACTTCAGAATTTGAGTCTAAATAATTTAGTCCCCAGACAACTCTTCAAACCCACAAATAATGAAGAAACTTAATTTTACTTCAGAATGTTCAGAATAATCATGTTTGTTCCATTCAAGACAAAACAAACATCATGTCCTCAAAATAGCAAGCATAAAGATGATGCTTATAGCTGGAGTTTTATTTTAAGGTGTTTGTGTGAACAAATGTGAACCATTTCATCAAAGAAAACTTTTAAAACTTCAACATCTGTCATCATGAGACCTGGTAACACTGGACATGAATGAAGGGAAAAGATGTTTTTAATATATATACATGTTTGTAAAATTATGTACTTTAAAAAGTCTTCTCATCTGCTCCGTCTTGATGATGCTTCGTAACTGCCACACTCCTTGAGGGTTCTCTGCAGCGTGTTGGAGCCGGGACAGAGACAGGCTGGCTGCACCTGTGCTGCTGACTGGCTGTCCCAGTGCGTGGGGCTTCCTGCCACGTGGTCACCCTAAAGACCTGGTGGCCACCCGTCACGGTGGCCGGGGCCAGCACACACAGATGTTCTTCTGGAAATGCCTTCTGAGTTGGGAATGCATTGTTTTAAATGTATTTCATGTTGGAAAATATTTTTTCTCTCAGAGTAATTTGATTTTTAAATTCTTTTGATAAATGATAAAAGAAAAAGTTAAGAGGAAAAATGTGTTTGCTATCTCAGTGTTTTCTAAATGGCTCTTTTGAGATATTTCACACACGATTCACCCATTTAAAGTATAATTCAGTGGCTGTTAGTATTCAGAGGTGTGTAACTGTCATCACGATCAGGGTAAGAGCATTTTCAAATCCCCAAAGATGCCCCACACCCCTTAGCCATAACCTCCCGGCCTCCCCGTCCTGGATAGCCACCAATCTACTTGGTCTCTGTGGGTCCCTACTCTGACCTGTCAGGAAGAGCTGCAGTCAGCTGGGTGCTGGGTTTTTCTTCTAAGGGTCTAATAATTTCAGATCTTACCTTTAGATCTTTGATTGATTGTTTGTTTTTGAGACACAGTCTCACTATATTGCCCTTGGTAGAGTGTGGTGGTGTCACAGCTCACAGCAACCTCAAACTCTTAGGCTCAAGCGATTCTCTTGCCTCAGCCTCCCAAGCACGTTCCACAGTGCCCAGCTATTTTTTAGAGACAGAGTCTTACTCTTGCTTGAGCTGGGCTTGAACCCGTGAGCTCAGGCAACCCACCTGCTTCGGTCTCCCAGAGTGCTGGGATTACAGGTGTGAGCTACCACATCGCCAAGCCAATGTTTGATTGATTTAGAGTTAATGTTTGCATGTGAATATTCATTTGCTCCAGCTGCATTTCTTGAAGATGTAATCGTCTTGGTAGCCTTGTTAAAAATCATTTGATTGCAAGGTGAGGGTTGATTGAAGGTTCCTCGATTCTGTCCCACAGACCTGTACGTCTCTTCTGTTCTTACACCACATTGCTGTGGCTTTGTGGTAAGTTTTGACATAACTGAAGTGTGAGTCCTCAACTTTGTTCTTTTTTCAGATTGATCTGGCTGTTCTGTGTCCCTTGCATTCGACATGCCTTTTAGGACCCACTTGTCAGTCTCATGAAGATGGTGTCCCAGCTACAGATCTGGACAGTATCGCCATTTTAACAATATTAGGTTTCATGATTCATGAACACAGGAGGTCTTTCCATTTATTCAAGTCTTTAATTTCTTTGTAGTTTTCAGAGTGTAAGTTTTATATTTCTTTTATTAAATTTACATACTTCTTGAATTTATTTGGAAGTATTTTATTCTTTTTGATCCTAAATGGAAATTTTATTTAGTATTTTTTCACTGCTACTCTGTGGACATACATTTGACTTTTTTATAAATTGATCTCGTCTCTTCCAGCCTTGTTGAACTAGTTCATTAGTTCCAGTTGGTTTTGGTGGATTCCTTAGGATTTTCTATGTGAGAGGACCTATTATCTGCAAGTAGAGATGCTTTTAGTTCTTCCTTTGAAATCTAGATGCCTTTGTTTCATTTTCTTCCCTTAATACCCTGGCTAGAACCTCTAGTATTCTGTTGAATAGAAGTGGCAACAGTGAACACATTACCTGGTTCCTGATAGTAGAGAGACAGCATTAAATCTCTCCACCTATGGATTTGGGAGGCTGACCCAAGAGGATCACATTAGTCCAGGAATTTGAGACTAGCCTTGGCAACACAGCAAGACCTTATCTCTACAAAAATTAAAAACAAACTTACTAGGCCTGGTGTAAGTCCTCACACTCAGGAGGCTGGGGCAGGAGGATCACTTGAGCCCTGGAGTTCAAGGCTGCGGTGAGCTGTGATGATGCCACTGTACTCCAGCCAGGGTGGCGGAGTGAGACCCTGTCTCTAACAAAACAATTAAATGAGCCTTCACCCTTCACTGTGATGTTAGCTGCGGGTTTTCTTTGACACCATTTATCCAGATGGGAACCTTCCCTTTTGTTCCTAGTTCCCTTTATCATGAAGGGACACTTGAGTCATGCCTGCCTGCTGAGAAGATCGTCTCCTGCTCCACCTTACACGTACTCAATCTCCGATCTGTGAGATGAGCCTGTCGTTTGTCCTTTATTGATGTGGTGTGTTACACTAGTTCTGGGTGATGAACCAACTTTGCCTCCCTGGGAAATCCTACATGGTCGTGGTGGTTCTTTCTCCCCATGAAGTCACAGCATGGTCCTCTCTCTTCTGTGGGCACAGCGCAGTCCTCTCTCCTGTGTGGCCTCACCATGGTCCTCTCTGCCCTGTGACCTCACTGTGGTCCTCTCTCCCCTGTGGTCACACTATGGTTCTCTCCCCTGTGGTCACAGCGTGGTCCTCTCTCCCCTGTGGGCACAGCATGGTCCTCTCTCCCCTGTGGGCACAGCATGGTCCTCTCTCCCCTGTAGGCACAGCGTGGTCCTCTCTCCCCTGTGGGCACAGCGTGGTCCTCTCTCCCCTGTGGGCACAGCGTGGTCCAGATCCCAC
>CAUYON010157461.1:0-11443 GCA_963573935.1 Arctocebus calabarensis
GTTTTCTCCTGACCCTTCGAATATGTACCACACATGTGATCTCACCCTTTGTCCCATCTCCCCCCACCCTCTCCCTCCCTTTCCCTCCCTCTCCCCTTTTCCCGTCTTCCTGTGCACCATGTCTTGTTTCTTAAAAGAAAACAAAAACAATAAACACAGGCTTTCTCAGATGTGACATGTCATTTATGTTTAATATTTAAAATTAAAAATGTTAGCTACTATGTTTGTGTGAAACTCTCAGTTTTTGAAACATTTTTAAAAGATAATTTTAAGAGACCATAAAACAGGGCCTTGTGTGAAAAGAGTGATAGCTTGTAAATCATAGCAGCTGTTAACTATTTGGCTGTAATGAACTTAACGTGAACACTTCAGAGTTGGTTTTTTTCTTTTTCTCTGAGACAGAGTCTCATTATGGCACCCTCGGTAGAGTGCCGTAGTGTCACAGCTCACAGCAACCTCCAACTCTTGGGCTTAAGTGATTCTCTTGCCTCAGTCTCCCTGGATCTGGATCTACAGGTGCCCACCACAACGCCTGTCTATTTTGTTGTTGTTGTTGTTTAGCAGGCCCAGGCTGTGTTCGAACCTGCCAGCCCCAGTGTATGTGGCCGGTGCCCTAACCACTGAGATACTAAAAACTTAGTGTACCTTGTGCAGCTCCAGAAAGCAGCTTATGCTGTTAATTTCCCTTGATGTAGTTGTTTGAAATAAACTTGAACTAAAAGAATTTTTGAAGTTGTTGTGAATCCACAAAAAATGAGGTATGTTTTTTGGTGTGGCAGTCCTTCTCCCCTTTCTCCTTCTTCTATTCTGTTTTGTTTTGTTTGGGTTGCTCTAGGAGCTGGGGCCTCAGTGATGGACCAGAACTAGGCACTGCCTTCAAAGATCCCACAGGCTGCTGTTCAAGTTCCACGCAAACTGCTCCTTCTTTGATTAGGGTCAGCTTAACCCATTCAGCAGAGACAGGTAAGTGGATGTGTACATAACTGACTTCAGGATAAGGAGCAAGAAAGTGAAGGGCCTGAGAACTGCTACTCAAAATACAAATTCACACAAAGAAAATGTATCCACAGGTTCCAGAGCACAAGCTGAATGAGCAGAGTTGACCAACAGTGAAATGACTCTTCAGATCCCATGCTGAGAAATGCAGCCCTCTTCTCTGCATTTCTCCCTCCCTGAACATATGACCCAATGCAGAAAGTGTCCATGTGTTTGTCTCTGGCAGTGGACTATGTCTAAGCTATCTCTGTGTGCCACTTCTCAACATTACTGTCTACCATTCTTCCAGGCACAGAGCAGGGGTTAACAAGCAATTGGGATTAAACAAACATTCAAGAAGGATTGTCCTCACCAGAACATCAGAAGAGTTCCAAAATTCCTCTCCACTCAGAGATTCTATGATCATATAGAGAGACTGGTACGTGACTGGGCCTCTCCAACTATTGAATGTGATGTAGTATTGAAGTTATTTGTACCCATAATTTCTCCCCATATAATCAGCTTTTTCCTCCAAGTATGGTAATCATCTGCTGAGTGCTTTGTCAGTCAATTTGCATGCATTATCTCATTTAATATTCACACAACAATCTTGGGAGGCAATGTTTTGATTTTTACTGCTGCAAAACAAACCATGCCATAACTTAGTGATATAAAACAATAGTTTGCCATTATTATAGTTATGGGTTAACGGGGTTCAGGTTACCTTGTTATTTTGGGGGTTCTCATGATCATCTGAAAGCCCAAAGGCACTGGCTTATCCAGGAGGGCTTACTTGCCTGACTGGCAGTGGTGCTGCCCATTGGCTGTGACAAGTCACCAGAGCATGTACAAATAGCCTCACCAAGCACTCAATCTTCTCACAGCACAGTGGCTGACTTCCAACAGGAAATGTCCCAAGAGACCCAGACAAAATGACTTAGTTTTGTCATTCTTACACTTGAAAGTTTCAGAATATTACTTCTGCATTCCAATGCATTCCAATTCCAGTCAGGCAAGTCACTGAGACCAGCCCAAATGCCAGGGAAGGGGAATTAGATGCTATCTATTGAGGGAGCAATGGCAAGTTCATCTCTGAAGAGCAGATGAGATGGAAAGTATTCTGCAGAGATTTATGTATCCTGCTGATATATCTGCTGCAAGTAGTTACTATTAATATTTCTTTCTACAGGTGACAGAATTTCACAATGACTTGGCTAGGCTCTGTGTTTCCCTTGCTTGTTCAAAGGTAACCAAACCCAAATCCCTCTGATTTTGTAATCATTGTACTTCACTTAGGATAGTGTTTAATAATGAATGAGCAATCCCTCTCAGTATTATTTTCATGAATATGAAAATACAAATTCATGTAAAACTTACAAAGTAGTATAATAAAGTATATTTTAGAATAGGGGTCTTCAAATCACAGCCCGCAGGCCACATGTGGCCAGCCGAGGACATTAATCCGGCCCACCAGATGTTTTTGCTGCTGCTGCCTGTCCTGCTTAGTGGCCAACTCCTCCCAGGCCACAGTGCGCATGTGTGGAAGGTGAGCTGCACTCTCTAACTCCTCTCCTTCTCTGTCTCTCAACTCCTCCTCTCAATCTTGGATGAGACTTAGACTCGTGATGGGAGGAGTCACGAGCTTGCCCGTACAGAGCCTGCTGCTGCCTGAGGACCAAGGTAAGAACAAGTTAGGATTTACATTTTTTTTTTTTTGAAGTTAGGAGGTCTATTTTTTTTTATTATTTTGCAGTTAGTAGGGCCTTTTTTTGAAGTTAAGGGGGGGCCTTTTTTTCCTGAAGTTAGGAGGTCTTTTTTTTTTTTTTTGCAGATAGGAAGTACCTTTTTTATTTTTCATTTTAAATATTGTATTTGTTCCTGTTTTGTTTTGTTTTGTTTTTTGCAGTTTTGGGCCAGGGCTGGGTTTGAACCCACCACCTCCAGTATATGGTGCCAGAGCCTTACTCCTTTGAGCCACAGGCACCGCCCCCGTTTTGTTTTTTTACTTCAAAATAAGATATGTGCAGTGTGCATAGAAATTTGTCCATAGTTTTTTTTTAAACTATAGTCTAGGGACAGTGAACTGGCCCCCTGTTTAAAAAGTTTGAGGACTCCTGTTCTAAAAGGGCTTGAGGCATCATGTTTGATAAATACTATTGAAGAAAGAATTAACATTTGTTGTGTTGCTTCAGTGGTCTACTTGCTTATACTCTGTGTATAAACTCTTGTAATCCTTGTAAGAATCTTTTTTCCTGCCAGATAAAAAGTCAACTTTACAGGGGTTAAATAAATTGCCAAAATAACTAAGTGGCAGAGCCAGGATTTGAACACAGGTATGTTTTGGCCCATACTCCACGTGCTTTCCACAGAGTTCCATGTTGCAAGTCAGGCTCTGGGAATGAGATTAGTGTGAAAAACGCTGCTATAGGAGCGCTCAGGTCAACAAGTGCATGATGGGGGAGAAACAGAATCAAGCCAAGGAGAAGGTGGGCTGTGGTGCAGGTCGTTGTAGGAACTTAGAGGGCTAGGTAGCCCTTCATGGCTTTCTTAATGGGAGCCAGAGGTCTGCACCTTTATTATCACCCCATTTCCCTGTGGAAGGCAGCACACCAAATGGTTGCTGAATAAACAAATGCATCAAGCAGTTGATCAAAATTGAACTGTACTGGGGAGGCTGAGGTGGGAAGATCGCTTAAGCCCAGGAGTTCAAAGCTGCAATTTAACTATGATCATGTCACTGCACTCCAGCTGGGGTGACAGAGTGAGAATTCATCTCAAACCAAAACAAAAACAACAAATAAACAAGAACAAAGCTGTAAAGGGGAGCAGCATTACAGGGGAAGGAGCCACTGAGAGGTAAGGGCAACCAGTCCTAGGTCTGGACAGGAGTATTTCCGAGAAAGACTAGAATATTCAGGGCCATACCTCCCATCCAGTCCTCAGAAGGTGAAGCCAGGTTGCTTAGCTCAAACAAAGTGCTAAGACGAAGGCAACTGGTCCCTCTGTATAACCTACCAAAGGAGTCCTCAGAGCAGCCTGGTGCATTTTTAATGTTGAGTTCAGACACAGCCTCAAATTGAGTCAACTTACAGTATTGAATTTATTTACTCTAGGATTCCAAGTTGTGACCATACACCCAATGAGAAGTTCCAAAAGGTAAATAATTGAGGAGCTAGTCAGTCGTGGAGATGGGTGATAGGAGACTTTTAGCTAATAAGACATTACCAGCTAGTTATAATGATAGTCATTTTCAAAGGATAGAAATTGGGTGGATTGAAATAAAAGAACCACACGTTTCTCAGACCTCATCCTTCATCTCTGTGTCTGATCCAGCCTCACTTTCAACCTCTATGGAGAAAGGCAAGAAGCTAAAGCAAGAAGAATTAGAAGTCAATAGGGAAGAGGAAAAGATGAAGAAATTATAGGAAAGGAGACTACGTTAGTACACTTGACCTTAGCCAACAGGCAGAGAAGCAATGACTAATTTATTAAATATGGTATAGCACTTAATCCTTATTACAACCCTATGAATTACTATGATTGCAAGCTTTTCAGATGAGAAAACTAAGATTCAAATGGACCAGTTCAGACCCCATGGGTGTGGGAAGAAACAGAAAAGAATAAATAGGGGTGGGAGATGGAAAGGGGAACAAGAATTGGGCAGTTTATCAGAAAAAGGGAACCCATTTTTAAACTGTTTCTCAAATACCTGCAAGTAGCTGGAACACATTCTCCCACACTCCTCACCCAAACTGTGAGAAACCAAGTCTCTGGACTCTGGGCTCTCAGTGATGCCATAGTCAGCACCCACTGCCCTGTGCCTTAGGTAATCACCCTCAAATCTACCCTGTGTGGTTGACAGCGGTACTTCCTCAGGAGGGCATGAGACTCGGAGAGCATTGAAGGCCGGCTGGCAAGCAGCAGCCTGTGGGGAGAGGATGTGAGGCTGGGTCCCCGAAACAAATGCTACCAGGCAATCACGGAGGTGAGACAGGTAAAGAGGGAGGCGGGTGACGCACAAACTAGGAAGATGTTATTTACTGAGCCGTTTAGAACTGATTTCAAGGAAAAGCCAGCCTGGCTTCTGGAAGGTTTGGGTGGAAAGGGGATAAGGCCAAAATTGCATTAATCCTCAACCCTGGGTAGTGGGGGTGGAGGGAGAGAGACAGAGAAAGAAAATATTTCTCCAACTCAGACAGTGCTGTGCTTGTGACTTCTCTATTATTTCCCGCAGGACCCTGCCGAAGGTACACACCCTAACTGCAGCAGCGATCTCTTTGGATGGGGCTTCAGGGAGGAACCAAGGGCTGGCACAGATTTAGACCGCAGGGGAAGTTCCCTTCCATTCCTGCAGTATGATTAGGAAGGCTGTTTTGTTTTCTTCCCATGCGGAGAGCTCTTCTTGCAGCTTTCTTTGGAATCTTCTAAGGGGAAGGAGCCCAGGGCTGAGAGGAGGAGCAGCATTGGCGGAGCGAAGGCGAGCGACAAAGGGGCATTGTTTCCCAGGAGGGTGGCTGGGGCGCGCTGACTCCACGCCGGCCTGGGCGTGGGCAGGTTTGTGCCCTGGGAGAATAAATCCTCAATCCTGGTCCGCAGTGGCCAACCCCAAATAATAGTTTTGTCAAAAAAATCAAGATACAGGAAAATGCCAGGGACTACTTTTGCCCTGGAGTAGGGGGTGGGGGGCGCAGAAAGCTGCTGCTGGATCAAATCTAGGGGAGGTGGCCAGGCGGCAGCATCGCCCATTCCCCTCGGGTGACTGCGGCCCTTTGGGAGAGTAGCTCAGCCTCGCTTTCCCGCGTTGCCTGGAGATGCCGATCCCGCAACACACAGACCGGAGACGGGGACGAAGGACACACCGTGACGGGCCTGGCACCGAGCGGGCCCCTCCCCGCACAAGCACGGCCCAGCTGCACCCCACGCCCAGTACCAGGAGATTGAGCAGACGCTCGGTTCTGAAAGCTGGCGATCCTGCGGTTGCAACTGGGAAAAACGTGCAGGGTGTATATGGTGCCGGTCTGCAGGGAAACCCGGGGGCTCCGCCGACAAACAGCTCTCCGGAGCCAGCAGGGCGGGGGAGGTGGAGGGAGTCTGCCCCCGGGTCGTGGAGCGTACTGGCTCGCCAAATGCTATCTTTGGGGATTGTCCGCTGCCTTCGGGTCCCAGGGCGCTTTGACTTTCCTTCTCAGGGCCCAGGCTGGGCTCCGGCCCCGGGAAGAGCTTGCGAGACCCCAGCGGAAGGGGCTTCTTATCTGCGCTTCAGGGCGGGCCTGCAGCGGGGTAGTGCGCACTGAGCTCCCCGCGGCCGCGCATCCGACCGCGGCGACCCCACTCTCCCCCGATGCCCATCGGGCAGCACGTCTCTGATGACGCTTGCGGCCAACGGGAGGGTGAGATCAAAGAAGTAGACTGAGGCTGGGCAGGACACCTGGGCCTCGTCCCCGCGACCCGCCTCGCATCCTTTCCCCCAGAGCAAGTTTTTTCTCTTTCTCCGGAGAGTGAGAGGGAAACGTTTGCTCCCCGAAAAATGCATCCTCATCTACCCACTTCTGCATTCCGCTTGGAGTTCCCAGACCCGCTGATCTCACCCCGGGAAGGGCTGCAGGCCCGGCCCCGACCCTACTTGCAGCCCGCGCGGGGCGGGTCCAGGCAGAGCCGGGCGCCTGCACACCCCACCTTGCTGGGCCAACTGGGCGGCGCCATGACGCTGAAGACCATTTACAAATTTGCGCTGAGAAAATGCTGCCGACGATCCACTCGAATGAATCCACCGAAGGACTGCATCCCCTCCGGGTAGGGAAACCTCCCGGGAGACCTAGAGGGAGAAGTTGCTGGAAGACGGCGACTGAACCCGGATGAGTGGAAGGCGCTCTGCCAGCTTGTAGCGCATCTCTAGGAGACTAGACGCTCCTGTGAGAGCCCCCAAGGCCAGCGCCTTCCTAGACCTGTGCCCCTTTTAATGGTCCGCTCTAGTCGCCCCAAACCCTCGAGTTCAGCGCGGTCCGGTTGTTCCTGGCACACTTCTGTGCACCCTTTCGCCTGGGCTGATTTCAGTTTCACCCGCAGAGGGCAACCTCGTTCCAGCTTTCCGAGGTCCCTCCGAGTCTTCCCTCCGCCTCCCCAACTGGTGAGGTGGGACCTAAGGCGTGTAAAGGTTAACAGCCGCCCCCACCCCACCCCGCCAGGGCGACGCCTTCCCCCTGCTCTCGGGCGCTGGGCGTCCTCCGCTAGATCCAGGGGCCTGGCTCTCCCCACGTCTCCAGTGAGGCTTCGGGGAGATGGGTCCCACACTCCTTGTCTCTAGGACAACTTCACCTGGCTCTGTGGAGGAGGTGACTGTACTTTTATCTCTCCTCCTGAGCTGTTTACATTGTAAGGAGCTTAAACGCCTCTAATATGAGGAAAGCGACTATCTGTTGGAATGAGGCTGCTCGTGTAGGGCTTTGTAGACATTTTACAAACTTTAGCCTTAATGCGAAGGGGACGGGGAGCCAACCGTGGGTTTTTGAGTAGCAGTTGGACATTTGCTTTTCACGAGGATCACACCAGCTGCTGTTTTGAGAATCCGCGGTAGGGAGGTGATGGAGCAAAATGGAAGCCATTGGTGTGAACCAGGTGAGACCAGCCACATCGTGCTCTGGGCCTGCGGCACGGCAGGAGGTGGAGAGAAGTGGCCAGATTCGGGATGTATTTTTTGAAAGTAAAATAAAAAAAAAAAATTCTTTTCCAGTTGTTCACGAGGCATGAGAAAAAGAGAGGAATTAAGGATGACTGCAAGCAGCTAGAAGGATGTGGATGTGGCTGAGATTGGGAGACTGAGGAGAGAGGAAGGAGGGCTTACTTTGCACACTAAGTTTGAGACGTCTGTTAGGAAAACAAGCAGAGAGGCTGGTTAGCCAGTCAGTCTGCAGAGAGGGCTGGGCTGGAAAGAGAAATGTGGGCTGTGGAGACGGGCATGGACTGAAGCCTCCAGGGGGAGAGATGCCTGGACAGTGAGTGGCAGCAGAGGGGTCCAAGCACTGAGCCCCTGGGCCCCCACCGTGCTCAGCTGCGGGTGCACCTGCCGCGCTGCTCAAAGACACCTACTCCGTGAAGGGACCAGCGTTCATGTGTATAAAATGAACGTAAACACCATCCCTACCTCATAAAGTTGTTGTCAGGAAAAGTCAAATGAGCTAATGAAAGAGAAAATGCCTTACAAAGAGCCGATGCAGTGTGTGTGTGTATACACACACATAAAAAAATACTGTGTCCACTGGAGTCACGTATATATATGTGTATATATGTGTGTGTATATATATATATATATATACACAAAAAAATACTGTGTCCACTGGAGTCACATATATAATGTATATAATGTATATATATGTGACTCCAATGAACACAGTATTTTTGTGTGTATATATATATATGTATACACATACGTGACTCCAATGAACACAGTATTTTTTTTTTTTTTTTTTACAGTTTTTGGCCGGGGCTGTGTTTGAACCTGCCACCTCTGGCATATAGGGCTGCACCCTACTCCTTTGAGCCACAGGCACTGCCCTGGACACAGTATATTTTTAAGTATAGATTTCATTGTCTCCTCTTTTATTTATAACTCAAGTTTATATGAACTGAGCAGCTTATATTGCTACATCATCACAGTTTCTGATGCATACAAGGCACATGTGGTTTGATGTGTGGAAAATAGCCTGGGTGAGGTAGAACAACTTCCTGAAGGTGCACCTCTGACAGCAGTACCACTGGCGGACCTTGTGAATATGTCCATTCCAGCCACTCTTGCTTGTCTTATCTTTCACAACACAGTGAAGTGGGTATTATAATCTACACTTGCAAACAAGGAAACCAAACTACAGAGAGGTGATTAACTGCACCAGTGTCCCATGATGAGTGGGTGGCAAAGCCTGGCCACAAAGCAGCCCTTACTGTCCTGTTGTGACTGGTCTTTTCCTGCCCTTACAGCTCCTCTTCCTCCTTCCTCTACTAGACTTCTGCCAGGGCTGGCTTCACCACTCCAACTTCATACTTGAAGTTGGCAACATTTTCTCCTCTTATATTGTCTCCTATCATCCCCTTATTTCTCTCTCTTCCTCTTGTACCTTCTCTCCTGCTGCACAATCTAAAAGTTCAGTCACTCTTTAGGAACCTTCTGATTTGATACTCTGTCTAGGAAGTTCTTTCCTTTCTTCGTCACCTGGTCAACATCTGTGTGTTGTTCCAAATCCTGGTAAACTACTGTGAAGTTTTCTAAACCCAAATACTATGTCACCTCTACTGTAGAACTTTCCCTGCTTATACCAAACACAGTTGAGGTTTAGTTCATGTGACACTATGTTCATACCTCTATGACAGCAAACAATTTCCCACTGGTTTGACCAGCGCACCTGTGAAAGTGTGACGTCCTCTAGGAAAGGATCTTTCTGTCTTTACCATGTCTCTAAATGTGGATTTGCTTGATGGATACATAAATGAATGAAAGAACCATTCCTTTACAATAAGCAAATTTGTGGTTATGAAATGTTCTTTTAGGGATAAGGAAACAGTCTAAGAGAAATGATTCACCCAAAGTCATTCAACTAATTAAATATTGAAGCCTCACCAGGCACAGTGGCATGTGGGTGTAGTCCCAGCTATTCTCAAGGCTTAGGCGGGAAAATTGCTTGAGGCCAGGAGGTTAAGGCCAGCCCGACCAATATAGCAAGACCCCATCTGAAAAATAAACAAGCAAAAAAAGTAAATATTGAAGACTGTGCTCTAGAGAAGGAGGACGTGTCTCCTGAAGTTTTTTGGCATAAAGGTTTTTGACAATGGATGAAAACCAAGATTTTACAGTGCTGTTGTCTGCTCTTTTTTCTGCCCCCAAGGGTCCTGGAACCCTCCTTCAAATGGTCCTGCAGGTGGCAACAGAGACCAGGGAAAGAAGACAATGCAGGCAGACGTCCCAGCATGAGATGCATGAGTGGAGAGGCAGGGAAGGTAATGGGAAGAAACCCAGGCAAGAGAGCATTTTATGCACCCATTAATTTCTCAAAAGGAAATTGTTTAGACACTGGTAGTGTAAGCACTGGTCATGAATTTGCCATGAAGAAAAGAAAAAGCAATTAAGATAAAGGACAGCAAATAACAGAATATCATGTATTTGGGTGGAAAACTCATACCATCTGCCCTAAGTCACAGAGTCAGAAAGCAGCAGGGGAGTGGGTCTCAGGCCCATGGCCTCATGCTGTCTGCAGAAGAGGTGTCTGTCTGATGTTTGAGCACAGAGAAAAAAGGTCAGGTATGGGAACATCAGGCAGGCCCAGGGGGTGCTCATACATGGGCTGAGGCTGCCTGCAGGGCCAGAGCTTCTGGCTTCTTGTAGGTCTCTGTCCCCAACTCCATTGTCAAAAACATTTTTATCAATAGCTCCCTAAAAAGCAAAGGAAAGATTGTCAAGCTTGCCAAGGACAGAAAGCTCTGAGTACTTGCAGGTGCCCAGGCAGAATGGGATTGTACGAGTTCAAGCAACATGGGCCATGGAGGAAAGGGAACAAGTGACATTTTACCTTTGTGTGCAAAGAACCGGACAAGGGCAGCATGGAAGAGACACAGCTGAGGTGGTAGTGTCTGAGGGAGACAGTGGGGCTGGGGCTTTGCTTGTACCAACTCACATTTGTGTTAGCTCTTTCCTCCCCATGACACACTAGAGGTGGTGATGGGAAAACCAAGTCTGGGGATATCTTGCCTAAGTGGTAGAGCTGGATTTTGCATTTCTGTAAGTCAAGGGTTCCCTGCTTTCACTGAATATCTCTAACCAGGCTGCCTGCCATGTTCATTCTTCTCAGAGCGTCTCTTGCTCCAAGCCGGCCATCGGCCCCATTAAAGGAGAGTCTCTTGCTCCAACCCAGCCATCCACCCCATCTTTTTCTCGGCTATCACACAGTCTCCTCATTTAATCTCATCCTCTTTTTCTTCACACTAATTTGATACAGGCCATATGACCAGGATTGTCAGATTTAGCAAAATAAAAAAAAAAAGGATATTTGATTAAATTCAAATTTTAAAAAAACTAACGAGTAACTTTGATTGTATGGGGCACATTCATTAAAAATTAAGAATTATGGGTGGCGCCTGTGGCTCAAAGGAGTAGGGTGCTGGCCCCCTATACCGGAGGTGGTGGGTTCAAACCCAGCTCCGACCCCAAACAGCAAAACTTATCTTTTTTGGCACAACATTTATCTTTTGAGGGGGCATAAAATTTATCTGGCAATCTTGAATACATGTGATAGTTCAGAAATGCCACTTCCAGCATTATAAAAATTTCCATGAATTTCCCTTTACCTATGGAACCAGGGCCATAAACTCAAAATTCTTAGAGGTAGTAACCTGAAGGCATGAATTGGGTGAGCATTGGAGAAGTGATGCCTGGAGCTGAACTTAAAATTAAAGAGCAGGGGAGGCACCTGTGACTCAGTGGGTA